>LWMK02000210.1:23277-40954 GCA_001693075.2 Taenia saginata
TGCATTACTTTCGAATTGGCTTATCGCCTTTCTCCTTTCCCCGACTTACTTTTGTTATCATTAGCCTGTTTTACGCCTCTCGTCTGGAAAAATACACTCACTGCTTAATATTGGTAGAATTTTTTCACTTTATCGAAATCGAGACGGGGTTGGGGGGTGATTTCAGCTCTTGGTAGGGCTACCATTCAGGGAGGCTGATGTGACCGCCGACTTCTGACCTCTCGAAATGGGACCATAAGTCCGCAAGTAGCGGAATTCCACAACTCCTTCCAGAGCAAAATCAACCTCCGGGAAAAGAAAAGTCGTGGTTCCGCGGTTAAGGTTAAGTTCTATAGCACCTTTACAGGTCAGAATGGAGTCGGATAAATACGCTCAGTAAGGAAATGCAAAGCTTAATGAGATGGGATATAAATCACGGTGTAAATTGACGCCAAATCGGTTCACCAGTCGATAATGAATTCGACTTCCTAGAAAGCATTTATGGGGATTGATTTCGACATCACTGTAAATAAGTGGCTCTAGGTGGAACTGAGTGACGGAATTTAGACGCATTTTGTTGACAAATCACGGAATAAACTACAGAATGATTTAATGAAACATATGAGAGGAAGAATGGAAAGTGCAAAACCCAGAAAATGCATTAATAGCCATAAAACGCGATCGAATGGAAATTATTTTAGCACCCGAATATACCCAGCCGCCAGGATGACAACCACTTAAACCTGATCTGCAAGATGGCATTGCTTCCAGCCTAGGGACATTATTTGTTAAGGGATTACCCTCAACAGTTTTCAAAAGATACCAGTGTTTTGTTCAAGCTTGAGATAGAGAAACGAGCATCGAGCTACCTCACCGAACAAAGGAGATCCTCCCAACCTAGACATCCACGATCGAACACCAGCATGGCCTTGAGTTCAATCTGGACACTGCTTCAAATTGATCCCATAATGTACTTAAACCTGCTCCTCGTTGAAATGGGATTTAATTAGTGAAGAAGATATTCGTAGTTTTGCATTTGCCTCTGCCTGTGTTGAGATGATTGTGTACATCCCCAAAATATCGCTATTCACAAGTAAGCTGGTTTTCTGTCCCGATCAAACTATTTCCAATTTCTCCTGGTCAAAATTTACCATTAAAATTTCATTNTTGAGATGATTGTGTACATCCCCAAAATATCGCTATTCACAAGTAAGCTGGTTTTCTGTCCCGATCAAACTATTTCCAATTTCTCCTGGTCAAAATTTACCATTAAAATTTCATTTTTACTCATAATAAAAATTGATGCCTACAGTAATTGGTTAAAATTGAGGAGCTGCTTATTTGTGTCTAGTCTTCCCATACAGAAACAAAGCAAATGGATTGAACTACGTCTTAAATGGATTTAAATGTTTAAATCTAAGTATACTTTAGCCCAATTTATTGAGATACCTGGCTTTGATACTTCCACAAGGGTTTTTAATGACTCTTGAAAAGTGTATTCTCTCCCAGCACATTCTAACCATCCCCTTCAGCCATGCAATTTTTATCGCAGGATAGTTTGCAAACATTTGGTAATTCTTCAGCAGGAAAATTACAGTGTAGCGATTTTCCTTTTTTCCTATTTTGCTTCGCATGGGAAAGGGACGCAATTGCAGATTGCCAACCCTAATTGTCAAGAAATCTAACTACAGCAAATTGTTTCAAATGTGTTTCATTAAAGCATCGACATTGCTAGGAGACGGATTTCTAGAAACTTATCTACCTAGTCGCATCTATTGATGGACCTTTCACACTTCAGAAGCAAAGATTTTATATAAGACTCCGCAAGAATCTAGCACTGTGAAAGGCCGATCCGATTTGAGTCCATGTGTAAATAAAAAATTATTCAAACCGTTCGAGTGACAACCAAATTAATTTACAACGTTACAGCCTATTTATTAATGGGTACATCTGCTTACGACCCACCAATCGACCTCCATTCGTTGCAACTTCAAGGCGACTTCCATCGGGAGGACAGGGAATAAGTGATTTTTCCGGTCACTTGATGAGTAAAAGTGGGGGGAACAAAAGTACAACCATTATGCGTCACGATACGTGTTTCCCCGAACAAAACTAAAACAAAATCGCGTAACCTGGCCCCCCAACAATTGTCGTGATTACAACCGCTCAAATCCCATTGGTCTGACCCCTGAAATTGTTTTTCCATTGGCTCTTATGGTCTATAAATATGATGAGTAGTTCAGTCGAAGAAGCAACGGAGAACAGCGTGGTCGAAATATTATCATGTCCAACTTCATGGTAAAAAACCTTTTGGATCCCGTCGATCCTGAACACCTCCACAATCTGACAATGTTGCAAGCCAACGGTACTGTCTGTCATATTATGCTATCACTTTTTATGCGCCTTCCTGTTTGCTTACTTCTCTACCTCAAGCTTGTATTCTTTTACTACCATTTTACGTCCGTCGGTCATCATGAGTTGAAGCTGGACTCCTTTTCAGCTGGCACTCTCTGCAGCCACAGTGGCCTGCCTGACACGCTCACGGTAGAAGAAGCTCTACATCAATCCGCCGTACTCATTATATTTTACTGCGAGCTTTTACAATGCTTCTCATCAGTGGCATCGCAAAGCCGTCCCAGCAACCACGCATTAACACCTAGTAGAGCCAACGGAGTTAGGGTTGATCAGCACCCAATGAGACACTCAAAGCAGCATATTCGACATGAATAAGCCCTTGACCCAACTAAGTGTAGAGATGGTATCTAAATGCATGCAGATGTGCATGCTTTTATTCCAGTCGTTGTGTTTTGCAGGTGCATCGAGTGAGGAACGCCCGGTTGTACCCGACGGAGGGACAAATCTGAGTCCTCAACAATTAGCCCTATTAGCTTCTTCATCAGGCTTGCAGCAGCAAGTTCAGCAAGCAACACCACCTACGCCAAAAGAGGCTGAAGAGACGGTCTCTGCTCTGGCTAAGCCTCCAGCACTTTCAAGATCCAATCCCCTCCTTATGCTTTCGCCACAGAAAAAGGATGGAGGCAAACAAACGCAATTGAATGTTTCGCCACCAAAACAGCTAAAAATTAATGAGGCTACATCCAATAAACCAGCTATCTCAGGGGAAATGCCAGTGTTTTCTCCACGCAGTCCTCAATCGACTAGCACTCCGAAGCCTGTGCCAGAACAGACATCCTGCATCGACTTGTCTTTGCATCCAAAGCAAGGTGGAAGCTCAGTTCAACCTCGAACTACCACTACGTCGCCGATCCTCCCGGCATCGAATTCACTCGCACTGAACAATTCGTCAAAGTTACGTCAGCAGCTGCTACAGCCACAGGTACAGCAACCGGTCTTACCGCCAAGTACGTGTCAACAGCCTCCGGCAAATGCCTTCGCATTTCCAAGTTACACTTTTCTTCAACAACTCGCCGCCGTTTTATCTATGCCTGATGCAGTATCCATCCTCGCGCCAGTGAACGCGGGACAACTTCAGGCAAACCAGGCATTATCTGAGGCACAAAGACAAGGCAGACGCAGGATTCTCTTTACCCAGTACCAAATTGGTGAATTGCTCAAGTGCTATAAAGAGAAAAACTACATCACTCGAGCTGAACGCAAACGACTGGGGCGTCGCATCAACTTGACGGCGGCACAGGTATGCCAAGCATTAAAATGTCAAATGGACTTGTTTAATAGACAGCTACTAGTGTGTAGTGACTAAATGTCTGTGAGTGAGTGAGTGAGTGCGAGGTCAAAGCTCGTCACATTTTTGACTTTTCTGTTAGGTGAAGATATGGTTCCAGAATCATCGCTACAAAATAAGGAAGGCCGGTGGGAAGGTTTCCGACGAAGAGGCGTCTGTAACGCAGCCAAAGTTTCGTGCCGTGGAAGGAAGCGTGCCATCAGCCAACTCGTGGGACAGCAGTCTCAGTGAAGGCTACGGAAATGCTGAGAGCATGCAATCGCAACAGGGCTCCCAGCAAACAATGCCACCGCTGCAACAAGCCCCTGCACAGCAAGATGCTTATATGCTGGCAACGCAGAAGTATATGCTCAAATCGCTGGCTCAGTTGTTGGAAAATCAGCTTAATACCAAAATAGACATAAGGCAGGATGTTGAGGATGAGGAGAGAGAAAAGTGTTCGGAGCTGACAAGGCGAGTTATTGGACTTCTCTACGAAGCCTCTGCGAGCTGAAGTTAGCTGTCTTTCGTGGAATGGCCATGCTCTTAGTGTTTCACCTTCCCAACTGCTTTGATGTCCTGGTAGTATGCATCGATGACAGCCGCTCTGTAGTCCTTGGTTTCAGTAAGAATAAATAAATAAATTGAAGTATTTTATAAGATCACCACATGGAGAGCTGCTCGTGAAGGTAGAAGTTGATAAAATGGAATGTCCCGGAGGCACACAAAATTCAGGGTTTGCAGCGTTTTGAGTTGTAGAGCGGACCAAAAACGGCCTGCGGTTGAGTAATAGGCCTCTACAGCAGACGAGACCATCCAGTCGGCATGAAAGGCCAGTTGGGATTTTAAAGCTGGTACGGTCGAAAAATGTGATTGCAATTCACTTCCATCAGCTTCACAGCTCGGATGTAAAGCACAGATCCCATCACAAGTAGACATTGATTTGGGCGTTCGAATTATAGCCAGTCAAGTTCTAGTTGGTGACATGCTTTCAGTTATGCTATCAACATTTAAGGATATTCCCATAGAAGGCCGATGTGCCCACGTTTGAAAGGAGGGGATTGGATGTTGCGCCTTCCCATTGGAGTCATGGGACCTCACTCAGTCACCCCAGCATCGCCAGTTGTCCTCCTCTTCCTATTCTCCTTCCAACAGTGCAGCACACTCCCTCACTTCCATCGCTATGGAGGTGCGAGTCCACGCAAGGCGATGTGTCAAATGCATAAACGATGACGACGCTCAATCCGTGCAAGTGGTTGGAGGTAATGATTATCAAAGTTAAACGCACGCTGCATGCCAATTATAAGGCCTACAGGTCAGTTCATTTCCCAAAATCTCTCTTGTGCTAACGAAGGAGCACAATCGAAACGTCATAAGTAACTCCACAAACATTTTATGCAACAATTCTCACAGTTAGACATCGATTTCATTAACAACGAGCAGCTCAAAGCTACTCAGATTGAGCTAACTCCATGAATTAGAGCCAGCTCAGCTGAATCCAACCACATGAATTTGTAAGAAAGGGACAGAGAGAAAGACCGAGGCAGCCAGTGAAGTTCTGTTGAAAGAATAAGCATCGCATTCCTCCATAGTTTCGCGTTTATCCATCGGTAGTATAAACCGAACCCAGACACACAGCATGAAACACATTTCACACGTCCAAAAAAACTTACTTTTTTCCCAACTTATCCATAACTCGGCTGCAGCATTTCGAGCGTGATTCGCTTCTCGTTTTGTTAGGTGAGGCCGTCAAAACCGAAAACTACATGCTTTAAACTCTAGTGTCAAAGTTATTCACCTACGGCCAGCTATGCATAGCCACTTTCACAGGGTAAATTAAGTCCCCGTTGAATAGACAAACCACAGCCTACATTTACGGATCGCCACCCATTGTACTAAATCGGCTACCCCTTAAGGTCAGCGGTCTTAGAATGAGCGGCCGACGCACAACCATCCCCTCCCCTACCCATCACTGGGACATCAGATGGCTTCAACTCAAGTTCGCTAAAATTACAGAAAAGGAAGCGTACGTGACATTTCGATATCCTTTCGGCTGCACGTGGGTTTCGATGAGTGGCGCGAGTAATTCGTAAAAATAATTTCCCTTGCGGCTCTACCCAGCATCACCCGCTTCATGATAACTGACTGTGTTCATCGGCAATGTGACGAGGCATCAAGTCCATGCCGATGACCTTCAACCCAATCTCAACGACCATAATGCATTTTCTGGCCTTGTATTCTGCCATCCTCCAATTCAGCGACATCTGCCGATTAGATTGCGGGCCACTAAATGGAATAAGAAACATGAGTGAAAGAAAAGGGAGGGTAAGAAAACGCATCGTGAATCGTAGCCGCAGTCAATGATACACTAATTTGATGGAGGAGGACCAGAGAAATCGCTTGCAACACTTCCACTACAACACTGGTGCTCGACGCATCATCCAAGCGAAATTGAGCTGTTATTAGTTTGGAAAGATGTACGGATAGACCGATAAAACGAAGAGAGGCCAGAGTACACAAGAGAAAGGATATTTTTGAGAGAGTAAGCAGCCCAGCTTGCTTAGCCATTAAAGGCGAATTGTGGAATCATGCTTGCTGGCTGAGGCCTAATGTGGGAATAAGTGGCGTGTGCAATGACGCCTTATCACCATGACTTGACTGGTGAGCCGTCAAGTTGTTGCAGGCACCTCGTGTAAGATGTTAGAGGCAGAAACTAATTTAAGAAAATTAAAACGGAGACATGTGTTTGTAAGCAGAGAAAAAACGAATATTCAAGAAGGGAAGGCTTAAAGTTGAGGGAGGTAAAAGCATCCGGTGCAACTGGGAGAGTAATTCCTTCATGAGTTTGGAGGCAATGAGTGAAGGTACCACTTTGATGAGTTGCGGTAAGGCATCACTCATTTAACAACTACGCAGAATACACTTGAAATACTCCTATACTTTGAACACTCGCCGTCATAGTCATTGACAATACTGATGTACCTTGGATGGTAACCACATAATGAATCCTGATTTAAATCATTAGGACAAAAGCCAACCCTCCTTACTGACCATCAAATGAATTGGAAGTCATGAATGCTGTAGAGCCAGCGCACAGAAGGCACGTCAGCACGTGGCGCGAGTGGGGGATTAGAGCCAATTGGGTCATGCGTGCTCGCATGCTCTCCGCAAAATGGCGAATGTTTGTGACCCCCTGTGACTGCTCAGGGGTCATCTACCACGTGTCTTGAGGAAGGCTTGCAACAAAGATGAAAAATTTTACCAATTAATAGAAATTGCTACCTTTTCTTTTAAAGGAATATTTGGGAAAGTCGGAGTACACTGAATCAAACCGTGGTTCATCTCATGAGGAACGGCATTTTGCACAACAGAGGTAAGTCTGCAACAGCAGCTGTCCCACTACAACTCTTTCTTTCATCTTCGTAGTCTTTAAGATGTAAGTGTAACCGCTGGTCTACACTTCAGTGGCACAGCCCTTTATCCTTCGTCTTGCTCTGAAGCACGAAGAGCTTTGGCTTTAAAGCATTTGTCATCCCGAGAAAATCAAATCAAGGCAGACAGTCAGGAGAGAGCCGGGTTTCACTCTTACGAATCACCTAGGGAATACAATATATGACTGTGTTCTTTCCATTCCAACAGCCTTACTCAAACAGCCAACCACACAGCGAACCCATGCAGTTGTTTACATGGGCCCTTGCAACTTGGCCTCTGATAACACTGATAGGCTTGGTTGCGAACCCATTGTTGCAACGATACGAATCCAACGACCCTCATCAGAGAAGATATGAATCAGAGGAGCCAAACCATCAAACAGTCGGTCATGCCACGCCAAACACTGAGTGCATCTTGATCAGAGCAGATTCTTCTGTCGCGCAGCAAGTCGACATACTTACTACTACACTTCCGACCACGATTATTTAGTCAAGGAGGAGCGAGTATTACATGCAGTTAAGGAAGAGGACAAGGATGAGGTAGGGAGCGCAAGAGATTGTGCGATCTCTAGCGACAGTACGACATGCTTTCTGGTTTTTGACTGGCCCTGCCTGTCTTTGAAACAGAGTCCTCTCTTGAACACCCTAAGAATGCTGCGGGAAGATCTATCAAGCAATAAAGTGATCATAAACGGGGAGCCATGACAAAGTGTGGCACTTGCTTTCCACCACGATTGTAGAAACTCAGAGGCTATCTAACTTGACTGAGGCGAAGGTGAATGCGAGAGGTTGTTTGCTGATATGAACAACAAACTGCGTGTAGTTGGAAAGCAACAAGCCAGTGCCACTTAGAGGACGCCTAGGTCTGCACTTTTACAAAGGCTTGAATCGCAAAACGCGAGCACGCCGACAGCTGGACTTCGAGATCTACCAACATCTGTGGGATGAATATCACAGCTGATTCACCGCCTTGGTAAGGCAGTGGTATGGGCTGTTTTACCGACCCCTCTCCTTCCATCTGAATGACTATGGTATCGAGGCGTTTTGCAAGGCACAATTTCACCGGAGTTAATAGAATGAGCCAGTTAAAAAATGTGAAGGATACTCACAAGCAGTCACTTCAGAAATCGGTCTAAAATGGTGGAAAATTGGGATCTGAATGGCCAAATGGCTGTTAGACGGTGTCAGTGGACTGCGGCACCCACACTAACATCGGTCTGACCTATCCGGTTATATAAATTCATCTACGCTCAATTTTAACATGCTAATTTTGACCTTTCCTCTTCCTTTCTTCACAAAATAGACTGCACTCAACTTTTACCTAAAATTAGTGGCATTCGCTATTAGGATAGTGCTCTAGAATGCGCTTTCTATAACACGATATTCGAGGCCCGTTCGTAACAATCCCATTACCATTTTATTGTTACGGTGAAGAGAAAACATGATCCGTCGAGCTCACTTTTAGCCATGAGCACCGATCAGGTAACTGCGAGTGACCTGACACGCTCTTCCATTTGTTGACGAGGCTTCTGTAAGCGGGCACCCGAGAGCTTGCATCAGATTGATTGACGAAATCGAAGACGAATACTTCCAGGCCAGAATTCTGTGTTCAGAACTCAACTACGCCTAAAGGCATTTAATTCTTCAGAATTTTGTCCTCACAACAGAGAAATCAAGCTGTTTGGCTGTTTGACAGTAACATTCAGAGTTTAGACTAACCACACTTGTGTGGTACTTCTTCGTCTCTGGATTCCAACGGGATCGACCTCGATGTTGAAAATATCGAAATAAGCAGAAGTGGTCACTTGGCCCTCCCTAAGCTAATAACAAGAACTAAGATTTACGACTGTAGTCGCCACGTCGATGCCGTTCTTTAGCCTCTCANGTAGTCGCCACGTCGATGCCGTTCTTTAGCCTCTCATAACGACAGCGCCGCTGGCGTCTCATTTGCATCGGCACGCCAGGAATCATGGTCCGTGTGTTGATTTCAAGTCTCAGTTATTCAGTGGGTCCTATGTTCTCAAGCAGGGGGCATTTTGAGTGACAGTTTCAACGGCAAACCCGTCTACTCTGTGTCAAGTGGGTTAGGTACAGTTGAAGGCAGTGGATGGACAGCGACATGGATGAGTTGATATAGCGGCGGCTTTAGATGCCTTGCGGTCGTCTGCAAATCTCTGCAATTTGGGCGCCACGAAGGCGCTCACGAGTGACTTCTGGCTTTGCCCAACCTCGTGAAAAAGAGTGCAAGTATGATAAAGGAGGAGCATTTACTTAACTCTCCCAACCACTACCTCATTCGAAAGCTGTGCGTTGGTCAGACAAAGACGGAGTGTAGGTTTAATTGACATCCTCCTTTCCAACTTGTCCACCATGCATACCACCCAAACAACTTTCCTTTGAGCTACGCTTGCAGTGAAATACAGTACAATCATTGACCTAATTTTCCCTGTAAGCGTATAGCAATCCCAGATTTTAGAAGTATGAAATTTGAATCAAGTGCTGTGAAAATGCCCTTGAACATGGAACCATTTTGACCATGCTTGTCACTGTAGGAGAGTATGGCACGATTCACGGAAGAACTGCGTGGCGGAAACAACTACATGCGTAGCGTCTACCATGAGGCAGAGTTGAGCACCAGGCTCACTCGCGTCCCTCAAACGACTCCCATTCTCATTACTCAATTAAATAGGTTAGTGAGCTCACTCTACTTCTGTCTGCTCCGCTTGATTAAAATGTCCCTGATAAAAACCTTCTCTGTCCAAATAACTGTCATTTGGTATGCCTCAAGCTATACGCATTACTCCAAGGACCAGGAAGGAAGTGAGATAACAGAAGTAAAAGTAGCAGGGGGAGGATGAGGTGGATATTAATATGCGAGGTGCCAATACGTGACCATCAAAAAGGAAGCCAGGGCAGAATATGGCATCCGATTTCCACCACGACTGTAGAAACTCAAAAGTCAAATGGCTTGACAAAGGCAAAGTGAATGCGAGAGGTCGTTAGCTGACATGTACAACAAACTGCGTGCAGTTAGGCGGCAACGAGCTATTGTCGCTTTGAGAACGCCTAGGTCCGCTCTGTTACACAGGCTTGAATCTCATAACGTAAGTTTGTCGACATCCCCACTGTGTGGTTTACAAGCAGTTGGATGGTCACCACAGCTGGCTTACCAACTTAGTGGAATGGAGGTGTGGGCAATTACAATCCCCTTCTCTCCCAGCAACTAAGCATCAGGGGTGAAGTTATTATTGGAAGGGCACAACCCCACCTATTTTGATAGAACGAGCTTGTCAAAAACTGGAAGGACACTCACAAAGGGTCACCTTTGAAATCGATCCAAAAGGGCGAACGAGCAGAACCTTGATGGCCGAATGATTGTTCGGTAATGTCGATAGGCTGCGGCACCGACTTTAAATTTATACAGTTGTGGAATTTCACCTACGCACAATTATATCTTGTTACTTTTGAGACTATCTCTTTTACCGTTCACAAAGCAGACTACACACAACTTTTAACGTAACTTGGTGGCTTTCGCCCTCACGGCCTTTGATGCCTGCCCTAATCAACCATAAATGTCGAGCTCAATTTGTAGGCGTGAATACCAGTCACACTCATATGAGTGTCCTGACGCCTTCATCCCATTGGTTGATGAGGCTTGTAACTTGGGACGCATTGGAACGGGTTGCTGACTCATTGACGAATTTGAGGTCGAGTACTTCGAAGTGAAAACTTTGGATATCTATTACTTAGAGACACTTGATAACCCCTGATTCTTTAACATGTAGTGCTTGCAATCGGGAACTTTATGCTGGATATTGATATTCAGAGTGCAGACTAGTCACACTTGTGTGGTGCTTCTCCTTCCACAGATTCCAACTTGAACGATCTCAATATTGAGACAGTTGTGTTAAATAGAGGCAATTACTTGGCTCTCTCTGGGTAAAATATGCGATCGAAGAATCACGGTAGCATCTGCTACGTCGATACGTTCCTCCAGCCTCTCGTAGTGCCAAAACCGAAAAATGTCGTAATTGCATCAGCGCGACAGTGATCTTGCTCGAGTATTAACTGCTAACTTTGATATTCAGTGGACACTACGCACTCAGGCAAGGACAAAAGGCGCCTGATTTACGAAACTTCAATGACAGTGTCAAAGACGAATTTGTCAAGTGAGTTTGATGTGATGGAAGGCAGAGAGTTGAAGGTAGCATAGACAAGTTACTTTAGCAGTGGCTTTAGTTGCCTACAGAGCGGCTGCCGTGAAGGCGTTAAGGAGCATCTTCTCTCTTTGCTCAACCTCAAGGAAAGGAATGCAGACATGGCGGATGGGGAGCATTAATCTAACTTACCCAACTATAACAGCATTCGAAAGCTGACTGTTGGACAAACAGGCTGAAAGTGGGTTTGATGTCGTGCTATTATATCCACTTTCTCTGTGTTTATTTTGCAGTACAATGCAGTGGGTAAAACACAACGCCCAAATCGTCCTATCACTGGCTCAATCTCTCCCCATCCGCATCCCATTCCAAGACTTTGCAAGCATGGGTTTAATTTGATTACTCGGATAAAAAAACTTGTACATATAACCCTCATTATTACGCCTTTCACTGTAGGCGAGTGTAGCACGATAGATGGGAGAGGAAGAGCTTCGTGATGGAAACGACTGCACACGTTGCGTCTTCCAGAAGGTACACTCGACCATCAGACTCACTCGCATCCACCAAGCGCTTACGATTCTCATCGTCTAGTCGAACATGCTAGTGAACGCGCCGCCACTTCTCTCCGCTGATCAGTAACCTTTCAACCGTGCTCCACTTGTTGCAGCTCAATGACTAACGTATTCTCAGCCGTTCTAACAGCCATCTGTAATGCCCTAAGCAATACACTCTCCCCCCCCAAATTGGACAGGGAGTTAGACAGAGGAAGAGGGGGAAGTAGCAATGTGTTTGCTAAAAAGTGCAGAGGATGAGATTGCGAGGGCAATTAGAGGGATTCACTAGCAGTCACGATAATTATTCTCATTTCTACACCTCTACACAGAGCATGGTAGACCAAGCAAACTTACTGTCTATGGCACAACTAATGCGTCCTTTGCAGCAGATGCATATGTGAGGTGGACTACTACTAACTATGCTTCAGTAGCCGAGTTGGGGGGACACGCAATCAAGTGGGAGGGAAACACTTAGCTGAAAGTGGGTTTGATGTCGTGCTATTATATCCACTTTCTCTGTGTTTATTTTGCAGTACAATGCAGTGGGTAAAACACAACGCCCAAATCGTCCTATCACTGGCTCAATCTCTCCCCATCCGCATCCCATTCCAAGACTTTGCAAGCATGGGTTTAATTTGATTACTCGGATAAAAAAACTTGTACATATAACCCTCATTATTACGCCTTTCACTGTAGGCGAGTGTAGCACGATAGATGGGAGAGGAAGAGCTTCGTGATGGAAACGACTGCACACGTTGCGTCTTCCAGAAGGTACACTCGACCATCAGACTCACTCGCATCCACCAAGCGCTTACGATTCTCATCGTCTAGTCGAACATGCTAGTGAACGCGCCGCCACTTCTCTCCGCTGATCAGTAACCTTTCAACCGTGCTCCACTTGTTGCAGCTCAATGACTAACGTATTCTCAGCCGTTCTAACAGCCATCTGTAATGCCCTAAGCAATACACTCTCCCCCCCCAAATTGGACAGGGAGTTAGACAGAGGAAGAGGGGGAAGTAGCAATGTGTTTGCTAAAAAGTGCAGAGGATGAGATTGCGAGGGCAATTAGAGGGATTCACTAGCAGTCACGATAATTATTCTCATTTCTACACCTCTACACAGAGCATGGTAGACCAAGCAAACTTACTGTCTATGGCACAACTAATGCGTCCTTTGCAGCAGATGCATATGTGAGGTGGACTACTACTAACTATGCTTCAGTAGCCGAGTTGGGGGGACACGCAATCAAGTGGGAGGGAAACACTTGAATTTATTACATTTCCAGGTTTGCGGTAGTGGCCTACTGATCACTGGCGGCTTGTGAATGCTTTATATTTGGCGTCGGTGTTGTGTATCTCCTAAAAAGCCTCATCAGTTAGGGAACATTGTGTTTGCGAATCTGATCCGTAATGCATAGCGACACCTTCGGGCCCTGAATTGCAAAATAGAAATTGCCAATTCCACCCACCTCAATATGAGACTCATTCTTTTTCAGACCATGTTGGCTTTGTTGCAAGGAGACTAGCTCAGCTCACACATGGTTCCGTGTCCACTGAAATGTAGGGAGCGTTGAGTGAATAAGAGCCTCTTCTAAACATCCATGTGCATTTGCTTTTGCCAAAAATGTATGGCTTGATTATAAAGAAAGGATGAGAGGGAGGTACTTAAAAAAAGAAAGGATGAGAGGGAGGTACTTAAAAAAGTTAGACTAAGAAGCACCTTATTAAACACTAGCATGGAAGGGGTTTGAATAAAGGAAGGTGACAAGACTTGATTTTGTATGGAGTGATGTGGTGAAGGAGGACGAAGTCCAGAATTTGCGCGGTATGTGGAAATAATTTAAGAGATATTCGTTGCTAAGCTGTTGAGCACATTGAAAATAAATGGCCTGCAGTTGAGTGATAGGCCTCTTGAGCAGATGGAACCATCCAGTCACCATGAAAGGTCAGTTAGGATTCTAAAGCTAGTACAGTCGAGCAACGTGTTTGTAATTAATTTCCAACTGCTTCACAGCTCAGATAAAAACTTCAAAGATTTCGGGTCAGATGTGGGGCGCAGTTCACCATCACACGCAAATCTTGATTTGGATATTCGGATTGTAGCCAAAATCAAAGGTCTAATAGGTGGTACATTTTTAGTTATGCTATTAACTTTTAAACATTTATATGAATTGGGATCATGCACGGGAGAAGGAGAGTGGGTGTTGTGCTTTCCCATTAGAGATATGGAACCTCACTCAATCCAGCATCATCATTTGTCCTTCTCTTCCTATATTTCTTCCAACAGCGCAATGTACTCCATCGCTAGCTACGTCGATACGTTCCTCCAGCCTCTCGTGGTGCCAAAACCGCAAAATGTCGTAATCGCATCAGCGCGACAGTGATCTTGCTGGAGTATTAACTGGTGACTTGGATATTCAGTGGACACTATGCACTCAGGCAAGGACAAAAGGCGCCTGATTTACGAAACTTCAATGACAGTGTCAAAGACGAATTTGTCAAGTGGGTTTGATGTGATGGAAGGCAGAGAGTTGAAGGCAGCATAGACAAGCTACTTTAGCAGTGGCTTTAGTTGCCTACAAGGCGGCCGCTGTAAAGACGTTAGGGAGCACCTTCTGCCTTTACTCAACCTCAAGGAAAGGAATGCAGAC
This sequence comes from Taenia saginata, assembly GCA_001693075.2. Taxonomy (NCBI): domain Eukaryota; kingdom Metazoa; phylum Platyhelminthes; class Cestoda; order Cyclophyllidea; family Taeniidae; genus Taenia; species Taenia saginata. The sequence goes on from LWMK02000210.1 coordinate 37,732, forward strand.
ATGGCAGATGAAGAGCATTCATCTGACTCCCCAAACTAAAACATCATTCGAAAGCTGACTGTTGGACAGACAGACTGAAAGTGGGTTTGATGTCGTGTTATTATTTTTACTTTCTCTATGTATTTCTTGCAGTACAATGCAGTGGATAAAACACAGCTACCAATTTGTCCTATCACTGGCTCAATTTTTCCCCAACCGCATCCCATTCCAAGACTTTGCAAGTATGGGTTTGATTTAATTATTCGGATAAAAAACTTGCATATTATTGCGCCTTCCACTGTAGACGAGTGTAGCACAATAGACGGGAGAGGAAGAGCTTCATGATGGAAACGACTACACACGTAGCGTCTGCCAGAAGGAACAGTCGACCATCAGACTCATTCGCATCCACCAAGCGCCTACGATTCTAACCGTTCAATCGAACTTGCCAGTGAACGCGGTGCCACTTCTCTCCGCTGATTAGCATCCTTCCAACCACGCTCCACTTGTTGCAGCTCAATGACTAACGCATTCTCTGCCGTTCTAACTGCCGTCCGTAATGCGCTAAGCAATGTACTCTCTTCTACAAATTGGGAAGAGAGTTAGACAGATGAAGGGAGGGAAGTAGCAGTATGTTTGATAAGAAGTGCAGAGGTTGAGATTGCGAGGGCAATTAGGAGGGGATGGTGAATGCAGTGGCTACTCCGACTGAGGCAGCAAGGCTCCTTTGAACAGGTACATATTTAACAAACCTCTTAGATGATCGTCAGAAACACAGGTCCGGAATCCACTAGCAGTTGCGACAAATATTCTCATTTCCACACCTTTACACAGATCATGGTAGACCAAGCAAACTTACCATCTATGGCACAACTAAAGCGTCCTTTGCAGTAGATGCATACGTGAGGTGGACTACTACTGACTATGCTTCAGTAGCCGAGTTGGGAAGACGCGCAATTAAAGAGAGGGTAACACTTATACTTATTACATTTCCAGGTTTGTGGTAGTAGCCTACTGATCATTGGTGGCTTGCCAATGCTTGATATTTGGCATTAGTGTTGTGTATCTCCTAAAAAGCCTCGCCAATTAGGGATCATTGTGTTTGCGTTCTGATCCTTTACGCATAGCAACACCTTCGGTCCCTGAGTTGCAGAATCGAAATCGCCGATTCAATTTACCTCGATATGAGTTTCATTCTTTTTCAGACCATGCTGACTTTGTTGAAAGGAGACCAGCTCAGCTAACATATGGTTCCGTGTCCACTGAAATGTGGAGGAGCGTTAGGTGAATAAGAGCTTCTTCTAAACATCAATGTGCATTTACTTTTGCTAAAAATGTATGGCTCGATTGTTAACAAAGGATGATAGGGAGGTACTTAAAAATTTAGACTAAGAAGCACCTTATTGAACACTAGCATGGAAGGGGTTTGAACATAGGAAGGTGACAAGACTTGATTTTGCATGGAATGATGTGATAAAGACGTACGAAGTCCAGAATTTGTACGGTATGTGTAAAAATTTGGGAGAAATTTGTTGCCAAGCTATTAAGCATATTAAAAATAAATGGCCTGCGGTTGAGTGATAGGCCTCTAGAGCAAATTTAACCATCCGGTCACCACAAAAGGTCAGTTAGATTTTTAATGCTAGCAAGATTAAACAATGTGATTGTAATTCATTCCCATCTGCTTCACAGCTCTGCTAAAACCTTAAAAGATCCCAGGTCGGATGTAGGGCACAGTTCACCATCACAAGCAGATCTTGATTTGGCTGTTTGGATCGCAGCCAATCAAAGGTCTAATAGGTGGTACATTTTTAGCTATGCTGTCAACTTTTAAATATCTATTCGAGTTGGGATGATGCACGGGTGAAGAAGAGTGAATGTTGTGCTTCCCCATTAGAGACATGGAACCTCACTCAATCCAGCATCATCATTTGTCTTCCTCTTCCTATTCTTCTTCCAACAGCGCAATGTACTTTATCGCTTTCATAGTTTAGGAAGTGAGACTCCGCACAAGGCGATTCGTCACATGCACATACGATGACGGAGCTTAGCCCCTCAAAGTCGTCAAAGGCAATGTCCATCAAGATTGGGCCAGCGTTTCATGCTGACAAAATAGCTCAATCACTACCTCACAACTAATTCTTTAAGCATGCTGCATCACCCTTCGCACATTTGGACACCAATACTGGTATCGATTCGATTGACCTCACCCCTACCTGAAACATCCATGAATTAGAGCCAGCCCAACTGGGCCCAACTACATAAAGTTGTAAGGGAGGGAAAGAGAGGAAGATTGAGGAGGCCAATTAAGTTCTGTTGAGAGAACAAACGTCACAGTCCGCCAAATTTTCGCGTTTATGCATCGGGAGTGTAAACCAAACCCAGACGCATAGCATGGAACACGTTTCACACGTCCTCAAAATCCACTTTCTCTCCAGCTTATCCATAAGTCGGCTGCAGCATTTCGAGCGTGATTCGCTTCTTGTTTTGGTAGGTGAGGCCGTCAAAACCGAAAACTACATGCTTTAAACTCTAGTGTCAAAACTATTCACCTACGGGATAAATGCTTACTGGGTGTTGGATCTGAGGTCATGTTGGGATGTAACTGGAGTGTGGAAGTGGCCTCAATCAACCACCACCAGCCAGAAATGCGCAGTCGCTTCCAGAGGGTAAATCAAGTCCACGTTGAGTAGACAAACAACAGCTTACTCTTACGGATTGCCATTCATTGTACTAAAGTGGATGTTTTTAAGGCCAGTGGTCCAGTAAGAAGTGAAGGACGCAAGAGCTGACCCACACACTCCCAACCTCCCCCCCTACCCATCACTATTATCAAGCTGGCCGAAACTCAAGTTCCATTTCTAAATCATTTGCATGCACGTGGATTCTGATGAGTGGCGCGATTGATTCGTGAGTTTGTTTCCCTACAGCACCAACCACTTCATGTTGGCTAACTGTGAGTATTGGCAATGCGGCGACGACTCTGATTCATGCCATCTACCTCCGACCAAACTTCTACACCGACAGTGATTTTTCTAGCCTAGCATTCTACCAGTGTCTTCTTCGACGTCGCAAAACAATGTGTTGGAGTTGATATCCGCCAAATACATTACAAATCACTAAGTAGAATTATGAAATGAATGAAAAGGATTGAAGAGAAAGAGTTTGCAACCTGAATTCCAGTCGCATTTGACATTAGCCCCATTTGGATAAGCAGACCAGTAAAAACGCTTGCATCACTTCC
>LWMK02000210.1:41052-123542 GCA_001693075.2 Taenia saginata
GCACATGATTTGTGGCCTGCCGTGCTTACTCTGGAGGTCTCCGGGGTCATCTGTTACATGGCGTGAGGGAGCTTAGAGCAGGAGCTGCCTAACGGTCAAGGGTAAGGCCATGGTGTCTACAAGGAGTAAGAGAGCTTCAAAATCTTAAAAATAGTTGCTTTATGCATCAGTCCATTGGGTGTGTAAAGGTAGTTGTATCTCACATAGTCTATCGTCACACTTTGTGACAGATAAGCAATCCACTTTGGGTGAGTTGAGTCTGGATGCGGAAAAGTGACTTTGCGAAGTAAAAGTGCCATTTAACTTGGCAATGGGATATGCATGGGAATTACGCCATGTCGTGTGTGGCTGCAAAGACCTGCTAATCAGTGGAACTCATTCGACCCGACAACCCTAATTTTGCTAACTCCCTCCCCTTCCCATTGCATCTGCCTTCCAGCCCAATGCTCTACAACCAATTTACCAGGATTTCGGTCAATTACTCTCGAAAGACGTGTTGCTGGTTGCGGTGCTTCCAAAGCTGTCAAAACTTCCTGAGGCCATATGTTTCACGTCTTAGTTACGATGAGATATTAGGATCAGAGAAGGATATGTACACATCTAGCTGCCGATGTATGCATCCGCACGTTTCATTCCATCAAGTCGTTTACTTTTTAATGGCATTAGTTCCAGTTATCAACCTGCTTATTATACGCTCATTTTGTCACCGCTTAACATCGCTGTAACAGGTGAAGTATTAGTCGAATTACAAAAGTGGTGGAAACGTTGGTCATAAAGGGCGAAACGTGTTATCCATTTGTGCATTGCCACCAAATAAACAAAATTCCCTCCTAGAAATGCAATTTGACTTGTCAGTCACGCTTAGGAGAAATAGGTGTTGAAACCTTTTAATGCGTCGGAGTAGACAAGATCACCGGGAGCTATAAAGACACTTCACATTGTTTTATCGCATCTTATGAGCTGATCACACTTCTTGATTCCCTAATAATGCAATCGTGGTCAAGTAGCCAGTAGAAATAATGTTTAAATAAATAGTGCGCAGAGTTATGGAAGCATTCCAATAAGTCGTTTCCAGTAATCGTAGCACCAAAATGTGTTTAAACGAACTTCTCTTCATTAACAAATCTGGCAGAGTTAGTTGTACTTTTTAAGCAAGCACTGCGTAAAGGTGCAAATAGCAATCAACTATCACATTCGCCTTTGGAGTCCAAATCTAAGATGCTTTCCAAAGTCTCGCGTCACAATGAAATTGTAACAATTGTGGTGCTTAAATGTGCTTTGCAGGTCAGAAGCGACAGGACAATTTTAACTTTTTTGCGGACACGCGACTTCCTCTCAGGAGTCGGCAACTCCCTCGCCATAGATATAAGCCTACCGCTATTGCTCAACAGCCTTGCAGTAAAGAATGCCTCGTAATATTCCGCCTTCTAATAGCAGGGTGGAAAAGAAGGAAGAGGAGGAACGGGAAGATTCCGCTACAGGAATATTCAAAACGAAAATAATTTACATGCACATTCATAAGAACTAATTTCACAAAATAACTTGAGTCCACAATTGCAGTCGTATGGCAAGCTGATTTCATTAGTCAGAACAGTTTTGAACGTACAGTCGTAAATAAAATGATTTTGATGCTTTTGATATACGAAAATGACCTTGTAGGTGAGAGGCGGGTCTTTGAGAAATTCCCCCATTAACTGCTACGGTTTCGCTAGCATATAGCCTCTGTGTTATCACGATAAAGATGTCCAAAAACATCCGATCACCTCTTTTGGGGGGAGGGGTTGCGAAAATGAAGAGAAGAAAAAGGAGAAAACATCCACAACACTTTCTAATGTCCTAATAAACGACTCTACACTTAGAGATTTGTTATTTTATACGTAAATATGCAACCCAGCCTTATCATTTCTTACACCTAAGAGGAAAGATCCATGTCACCTAACATATATTTAGTTATTTCCGCGGATTCTGTTATAAAATCCAACCCATTTTGAAGGTATCTTAATTGTGTTCATTCACTCACACAGTGGTCAAAGGCCAATTTCAGTACGACATCAAACGAATCTATGTTATGTACACCAAAGCTGCAGCGCTCAGCATCTGTTTTTAAACACAGCTTTTGTGTACAAATACGTTCATTGGTTTTTTATTTTCATTTATTTACCAAGGGGCAGATCCGTACCTGCAAAAATGCACTCCCTAGCCTTCTGTATGCACTCTTTTAAAGGTAGTATCTTGTCAGGTTGCCAGAAGCACTGATCAGACCTGTGTGGTGACTTTCGTTCCCACTGGATTGGCTTGGGGCGGAGATGTCGGGAGCAAACTTTTGTATAATCGGCTTGAGCAGTTCAGGCCCCACTTCAGAAGTCGACATCCTGACTTAGTGAAAAATGAAAAAATCTTACTTTGCTATAATTTAGTAGGAACGGAATTAGGAATCATATTTTATGGCAGGCATATTTCATGGATCTTATCAGTAGGAATGATCGCAGCGTCCCAAAAACTTCTTTGAAGGCAGGAGAGGGCATAGTACTTGGACAGAATACATATAATCAGCAAAGAGAAAAAAGTTAAGGCTATTGGCTTTGATGTCAATGAACGAGCTCCTGAAACTGATCACAATACGGCTGACGCCTAAATGAACGGTAATATAGTTGAGAAGTTCTGTTGGGTCCGTTTGGTTGGACTACCGATCTGCGGTGCTTCATAATTGCAAAATATTTGGTCACGATTGTTGTCAGGCTGGCATTGTGCTTGCATAGGCCTATAAGGGCGCGTTTTCCATTGTAGCCTGCTGTCCAAATTGGTCGCCGCTTGATTACAGCATTGGTTACTAAAGGAGTTGGAATGACACCTAAGTTAATGGTTGATGGTAGGCTCGTGAATAAGAGGTTGAAGCTCTTTTTCCGCACCTTGTGAACATTATGGCCTTCTTCTTGGTCGCTAGGCCGCTCCTGATGTAAGACCCCTCAATAAACGTGGCAGATGTCCCCAGAAACCTCAAGAGTAACTACGGTGGGCCACAAATCATCCGCTGTTGTAAGGGCAGCATGCGTCCACTCATAACCTAAGTTGCTTCAATCGTCTTACTCCTACTAGGTGCTGACGTACCTACTGCGCGACAGTTAAACAGATTTCATGCCTTCCAAATTATTTGGTGTCCACTACAAAGGGTTGGGGTTCGGTCTAATGAGCCATCAGTTTTCATGTTCTGGTTATCATTCGAGTTAGATTAGTGTTGTCAAAGACTGAGGTTGTGAGTGGTCATAGTGTAGAAGGAAGTTTAGAGGTACTCCACTTTGCCGTTAAACAAAGGGAACCTTTTCACCAGTGACCGGATTCACATCGTTGTGCAGAAGGGTCCTATTAGCGAAATATATGAAAGCATTGCTTCCATCATTACAGCAGGAACTTTTACATCCCTCATTTCCAACCTTCACTACTAGGCTTTTTGGCTTGCCCATGTTTACTAACACAAGCTGATTTCTACCTTAGAATTCCAAAATGACATGTCTCAGAAAATGGGCACCTTGAAAGGCAATTTATGGAGGCGGAAAACCAGTGCATGTGCTACTCACTTTCATTCTGGTCTTTGAGTGGCAAATACGATTGAAAGCGCCTTCTTCGTTAGCTGAGCAAGCTGGGCTGCCTGCCCTCTCGACTACCTTCTCTTAAGTGTGAGCAGGCGTTTTTACTATTGGCCGGTTTGCTTGCACACCTTCAATCTGAAGACACCTCAATTGTTGCTCGGGTTACACTTTGAGCAGCAGCGTTGCAGTGGAAGTGATGCAAGCGTTTTTACTGGTCTGCTTATCCAAATGGGGCTAATGTCAAATGCGACTGGAATTCAGGTTGCAAACTCTTTCTCTTCAATCCTTTTCATTCATTTCATAATTCTACTTAGTGATTTGTAATGTATTTGGCGGATATCAACTCCAACACATTGTTTTGCGACGTCGAAGAAGACACTGGTAGAATGCTAGGCTAGAAAAATCACTGTCGGTGTAGAAGTTTGGTCGGAGGTAGATGGCATGAATCAGAGTCGTCGCCGCATTGCCAATACTCACAGTTAGCCAACATGAAGTGGTTGGTGCTGTAGGGAAACAAACTCACGAATCAATCGCGCCACTCATCAGAATCCACGTGCATGCAAATGATTTAGAAATGGAACTTGAGTTTCGGCCAGCTTGATAATAGTGATGGGTAGGGGGGGAGGTTGGGAGTGTGTGGGTCAGCTCTTGCGTCCTTCACTTCTTACTGGACCACTGGCCTTAAAAACATCCACTTTAGTACAATGAATGGCAATCCGTAAGAGTAAGCTGTTGTTTGTCTACTCAACGTGGACTTGATTTACCCTCTGGAAGCGACTGCGCATTTCTGGCTGGTGGTGGTTGATTGAGGCCACTTCCGTGCTCCGGTTACATCTTAACATGACCTCATGTAGTTTTCGGTTTTGAAAGCCTCATCCGCTGAGATGAGAAACATATCATGCTCGAGATTCTACAGCTGAGTGATGTGTCGGTTGAGAGGCAAAGAGTGTATTGAGGGTATGCGAAACGAGTTTCATGTTTTGTGTCTGGATTCGACACTCTCTTCCGACATACAAACGGAAACTAACGAAGGAGCATGGTATTTGTTCTCCCAACGGAACTTCATTGGCTGCCTCGGTCCTTCTCTCTCTTTCCCTTCCAACTTCATTTGGGTGGGCCTAGTTAGGCTGGCTCTAATTCATGGATGTTTCAGGTGGGGGTGTGGTCAATCGAAGCAGCATTTAGCTGCGCGTTGGCAATAAAATTGGTGTCCAAATGTAAGAAGTGTTGTGTAACATAATTAAGGAGTTGGTTATTAGGTATTTAACAATCAACTTTGTCAACGCAAAAGGTATTTTAGGGAATAAACTGACCTGTAGGCCTTACAAGTGGCATGAATTGTGCGTTTAACACGGATAATCATCGCTGCCAACTGCGTGAACGGGTTGGGCTTCGTCATGGTTTATGCATGTGATGCATCGCCTTGATTGGACTCTCAACTCCGTAACGATAAAAGCGAGGAGGTACATTGCGCTGTTGGAAAAATGATAGGAAGATAAGGACAAATGATGATGCTGGGGTGATTGAGTGAGGTTTTATGTCTCTAATGGGAGGGCACAACATCCACTCTCCTCCTCCCGTGCCTGATCACATCGATCTTCTGCAAAATAATATTTAGACGTTGACAGCATAACTAAAAATGTGTCACCTACTAGACCTCTGATTGACTACAATCCGAGCATCCAAATCAAGATCTGCATGTGATGGTGAAATATGCCCTACGTCCAAATTGAAGGCTTTTAAAGTTTTGTCAGACCTGTGAAGCAGATGGAAATGAATTACAATGACATTGTTCAACCTTGTTAGCATTAAAAGTCTAGCTGAACTTTTATGTTGACTGGATGGTTTCATCTGTTCTAGAGGCCTATCACCCAACCACAGGCCATTTAATTTTCATGCGTTCTACAGCTCAAGAGCAAGTTATCGCCGCATTATTTCCACATAGATTATGAATGCTGGTAATTGCAATTTTCCACCGCATCACTCCATGCGCCATCAAGCCTTGCTAACCGACATGCTCACCGCAGCCTTTTTATTCAAATCACATCCATGGTGTTGAATAAGCTACCTCATCATCTGCATTAAAAATTACTCTCCTCCTTACATTCCAGCCCACCTCCAACACACTACGCACATCGTTGTGATTGATAAATGCAGATGTCTTGCAGCCTCAAACCACTGGATGTTCAGCAGAGGCACTTATTCACCTATCGCTCTCAGACCTTTCGGTGGACAAAGCTATCATGTGTGAGCTAAGCGAGCCTCTCGGCAACAAGATCAACAGAACCAGAAGTGTCGCTATTCAGCACAGATCAGATTTGCAAACAAGATGGCGTATTTCTAATGAGACTCGTCCTAGGAAATCTCACGAATTGCTGCTGAATTCCAAGCGGCTGCAAGCCACAAATGACCAGTGGGCCACTACTGTTAACATGCGAACGCAGTGAATTAAAACGTTTTTCTTACTTTCCCCATCGATCTTGTGCTGTATCAACTCGGTTACTGAAGCATAATTGGTAGCACGCCGCTTAAGGACGCATCTACGGCGAAGGACTTATGCAGTGCAACAGATGGTAAGCGTCTGGTTCATTGTGATCTGTGTAAAGGTGCAGTAAGCGGAAACATCTGTCGTGGCTGCCAGTACATTTAAAGCCAAAATTTATGCTGAGTAGCTTAAAAATCATTCTAAATGTTTGCCTGCCAAAAGGAGCCCTGATGCTTTAGTCAGAGCACTTAATGCATCCACCCGCCACCTTCTGATTGCCCTCGTAATTCCCGTTTCTACATTCCTAAATAGGCACACTATTCTTTCCTTCCCTTCTGTCTTTTAACTACCTTCATGGTTTGTGGGGTAATGCGTATAAATTAGGGCAATAAAGACGGCAGCTATTGAGGCAGACAATGCGTTTGTTATTGTGCTACAATAAGCAAAGCACGGTTATTAGTTTCTCGTTTACCTGACTAGATGGTGATGCACTAATAACCCCATCAAATAGCCAATCAGAGTGAGAAGTGCTGTGTGGATGCAAGTGAGTCTGATGGCTCCTTGTGGCTGTTGGTGAAAGTTTCCATTACGAAGCTCTTCCCCTTCCGTGTATTGTAGCACACGGCCAAAGCGACACGATTGCTGTGTGGTATACACCACATTGTACTGCAAAAACAACGCAGTGGAAAATTGATTGGGTGGAATACAATGTGAGCAGAGGAGAAAGAAGGCCGTTATTTTAACCTAAACTTGGTCACTGTCAGATTAACAGATGGATAAATCCTCTGTTATGTATGCATTGCTTTCTATGAGGGTGAGCCAAGTCAGTAGACACTTGTGAGCATCCTCGTGGAGATCGAATTGCAGTGAAACTCAGCCCACTGCATGGAAACAAAAGCCACCGTAAGATCAAACTATATGTATCAACGTTGTTGGCGCTGCCATTGGAAGTGTGTGGCAAATCACGCGTTTCCCAAAATCGTCTGGGAGCAATGTCCACACCAATTAAATCTTGCAATTAACACGCGGCCCGAGACTACAAGCATGCAGACGCAGGTACGACATCAGTAGTCCTGTCGGCATGGCAAGCTAAGGTGCTGCATCGACACAGCAGTAGCTGCCACGACCCTTTGGTTATTAACTAAGCCTAAGGGAACCTGATAACCACTTCTGTTTAAGCAATGGCTCCGAAGTCACGATGGTTCCTTTAGAAACGGTGGAATAAGCACTGCACAAGGGTGATTGGGTTACACTCTGTACGCTCCTACCTGATGGTCAAGCAGCCCAGAATTTTCTGTTGCGAGGAAAATAAATGGAAGATTCAGGTGCAGTGAGGCGCCTCTGAGTTATGGATACCTTAAATTCCCACTTAGAAGTGCTTGACCTCTAATTCGTTAATAATTCAGCGGCACGCTCTCACGTAGGATAATGATGAAGAAATAGAAGATGCGCCTTTACAACTAACCTGCCATGAATGTCAGGATCTATTTGTAACTGGTACACATGGGCGTATTTAACTCAACTAGACCACCCGACCATTAAATCCAACTCACAATTGCTCACTGCCATCAGGTGCGCTGCTATTGTAACATCTTCTCCTATGTTGTGCCCGACCAAAAGGATATCACACACGGGATGTTTGAAAAACCGGGCTGGTGCTATAGGCATGGAACTGCCCCTTTTGAACTTCACACTGCTCCGGTCTGATCGTCATCTGCTGGATTCTAGCCAAGATCAAGCATCACAAAAAGGTTTGCACTAGTGGAATGTCAACCACAACCACTCGTCTTGCTGCTCTACATGAGATCAAACTCTGGCGATCGTAAGACGGATGCATAGGTTTTGAAAAACAGTGGACATACTGATTTTGTCTATGGTCTATGAGGTAACCCTCTTTGTGAGGAAATGTAGTACATATCGAGGGTTCGCCCAGGGAATAGAATAAGGAATAGCAAATACAAATAAAGCGCATGAGACCCACACATCAAGCCCTCTCAATTTAAAAATGGCAAGCACTTACAGACGCAAGGCAAATGTAGGACGGAAACAATGAGGCTGCGTCAAAATTGCTTTCCAAAACAAAGTGACCACTTTTCCCGCATATCTTTGGGGGGTAGAACTTCACGCGAACAAAGGAAAACCCTTGAGAACCAAACAAAACAGTGCAAAAAGGGGTTTGATAGAAAGGAAGCAGAACCACTTAGCTCTGCTCACATCAGTTGAGTTCGAAACGTGAATGGCCTAACGATTTACCAAGAGTCTGTTAGTGGATTGATGTCCACCCTTCGCAAGATAACAAAAGTCAGAAGAGACTTCATCTCCCTAGACAATTGCCTTTAAATTTGTTTTTTCAAAAGATTAGCTTTTACGAGAAAATTGCGGATATGATGGAATCAGCGAAAAGTAGTGCCACCAGGGAAGACGTGATGGTACGATTTACGGGAGCGCTTTGCCACTCGTTTATTAAAAAACGGAATTAATGCTCTGCAATTAAAACAGGGAAACAAACGGTTGTTGACTTTCTATCAACCTCCTAGAAAATTCATTATAAAGTCACTACTTAATCAAAATCTCACAGTGCTGAGCGCAGGCAAGTAAGAAGGCCTATAAAAAATGAAGAGAAAAGCACGATTAGGTCGGTAGACATTTAAAGGATAATAGGAGAGATTCCCATACCAAAAGAAAAGAGTAACTTCAGGCCTACCAGCAAAACAATAAGAACGATGATATAGTGGGAAGAAATAATAACGTAGAGGTCAACTGCAAAAATACCACGGATCACGTTCTCGATGATGTGTCTCATTCCTGTTGTGATCGATTTCACCATCCCTGACCGAGTCCAGCATACCTGTGGACAGACATTAACCTATTTATAGATGCTCTGATGGTTGATAGTACAACCCTTAAGATAGATGCGGATTGACAATGCTAACACCCGATTTTGGGCCTCGGGTCAGTGTTGAGGAGACCAGGTTGACAGACAGGACCATGACGATAAGTCGCGCAGCCCTTCTTCTTGCGTTGGGTGATTTCGAACACCCATCCGGCCATTACCGTCTTGCATAGTCAATTAGGTTGATAATGATGCTCAGCGCGAGCCAGCTAGCTTACCAACACCGCCGCATCCCATGATCGACAAAATCTGCACTCTTGGAGCTACAGTACCTGACATCAGTTCCTCCCTGACCCTTAAATGGTACAAAGAAGAGCGAATTGAGTAATCCATCAACGTAAAATTAATGCTTCATCGCCTCCAGGTGCTTCCCGTTCCTTGACTAAAGTTCTTCCTTTTAATATCTTAGCTATCCGTATTTATTCACTTGCCACTATTTTAATGCCTTCTGGGAGCATGTCTGTCTCGACCAGCCTCATATATCTACTGCATGCTGCCCGAATCGATCCCTACACGTTCCACGGGTCAAGGAGTGGGCAGGCGGAAGATCGATTAAAGGCCTTTATAGTCAAATGCATCTGCTCTAGTAGCCCAATGCGAACTTGCTGCTTAATGTCCCATCCAGGTGAGATGCAGAAACGAGATTTGCATCTGCAGCTCAATGGGAGCACCAAGGGTATCATAGCAGCTTCACTCACGCTCATGTTTCTCCTCACAACCTACTGCCACTAATTTGCTCAATCTATAAACATACCCAAACACTCACAGCCTGCTCACTCCTGAGGCTGTCGGAGAGAAGGGGGCATGAAAGCGGAAAGTGTCACACTAAAGTGGCCGTTGAATGCCAAAAATCGCTTGTCACAACTCTTGTTACACGAATTGCAAAAGATATGTCAAAGAAGGCAATGATTTCCTCTATTGCAGTGCAATCTCATTAAAGGCTTGAGAAATTTAAGACTAATAAAATATGGAAAACCATAAAGCACTGCAAGGCAGAATTATGCTATATAATAGAGATGTTTATGCTGTAGCACTCTCCTCGTTCACCTCCACCTCCCTGCGACTAGCCCTGGCAGAGCAGGCTGGTTCTTATGAGGCATCGTAACTGTCCCACATTAAAGAGTGGCTTTCCTCAGCCCCGAAGAAATCTACCTTCTCATCAAGCATGGGGTTCAAATCGTATTCGCTTCCTTCGCCCAATGAATACACTTAAAGCGACATAAGTGTCACACATGCAACACCCGATTTTACCGAAAATTCGGGATCAATCCCATATCCAAATAGGTTTAGCATTAGCCAGTCTTTTCATGATTAGATAAGAACAATTTTCCAACAAAATTTTGCCTTCCTACAAGGAATCTGATGACTACAATTCAGTCGGAAACTACTAGCGCATCCAAGGCCTGCTCTGCTTACTACTTCTGAGAACACGCGTTACCAGTGCTCTTCTGTGATTCAATCACCATTGGATGTGAGAAGAGATTTAGCGAAGTTCGACCTGTTTGAGCTAAATAAACTGCAAGTGAGGCCACAGGCATTTACACATTGCTCCGTGCCCGCCGTCGAGATGGACGACATCTCTTGCCTCATATGCTCCGCAAAGCCCACCAACTGCATTCTGCTTCGAGCACATATAGCATGTGTGCATCAAGGTAGGCGACCTACACATTTGCAAGGCTTGTGCAAATTTGCAGATTTCTGACAAAGTTATTGAGTTGTTCGCTAGTCGCGTGTACAGCCTTTTGCTTTGCCTCAACCAACCGCCTTTTTAATAAATCATTTAATTTATGTCTTGCACTTTAGAAGCTACGGCTGCGATTTGTTTACAATGCCTTTCGACATTTAGAAGTCTTGGAATGCTTTTAGTGCATCAACGATGTATGAAAAGGGTAAAATTGTCTTTTGCTTTATCCTGCGCATCCGCGTATTCGTGGAGAGTAACAAGTGTTTTATATTAACCCTCGTATGCAGCGTCAAGTCACAACGAATGTCATGCGTGTGGCCTTCCGTTTATAAGTTTTGATCCACTTCTGCATCACTTAATTGGTGCACACATGGTGAGTCTGCAGATGCTCTGACGCTGTTTACTTGCTATTGCTCTTTCCTGACGTGATGCCCATTCGAATTTCTCCTAAACTTGTCCCTGACGTGAAATGTTGCAGCACAGACTACAGGGCCCTCTCAAGTGCGCTTATTCTGCACGGAATGCTATGTGGACCATCCAAAGTGGGATGCACAGGGAGATCACTTTCGTGCATATCATTTCTGTGCGTCTTCATTCATTAGACTTGCTCCACACGTCTCTCATTTTGCAAACATTTGGCAAGAACTCTTCAGTAAAATAGATGAGCTCCCTTCGTCTTGTTAGCTGTGTAAATTTGCTAGCTAATTGTTTTGTATTTGTTATGTGCCCTTTGAGCAACGGCCCATTAGGCTGAGACCACTTGCTGTGTGCAGTCTCAGTTTAATCATTGGAACTGGATTCGCCCGTACGCAATTTAAAATCTTTTCGTCTGCTCAAATCTCGAAACGACTATAGACTAGTTTTGGATGGATGACAGCCATGCATAATTTAGTGTAGTCAGGTCCATTTACTAATGTGGATCGTGTTTCAAAACATTGATGGGNGTCAAATGGGAAGTAGCTACTTGGTGTTTCGTTTACTTGTGCCTGACCTACTTGATATCTTGGGTGGCCCCAGGTCGTGCTTTCACTTCGCGACATTGAANCGTGTTTCAGTTCCACTTGATATGGAAACTTTACTGCATTCCCACGAAAGCCAATTTAAGCATATGCATTAAAGAAACGGATGCACGGGACGTATTGAGCTTCCGGTATTGCACATTGCTCTTCATGGTCTACGCTATGCGAAATGCACAATGCACCGCTTATCCAGCAAATGGACCCAAGTACTCGTCTGAATGAATTGCAAGTATTTGTTCACTAAGGCAACTGAGGCCCTTGGTTGGATTCACCTTGGCATATTATGCGCGTGCATTGTGTTGCATCACCTTTTTATTTGCGATGGCCTCCATCTACACCACGCTTTGAAGTGCCTACAATCAGCCGTCACAGATCACGTCATGATATCTAAAGAGGTGTAATGTAAGTGGTATAATGACTAGCTCCTTCTTTAAAAGCAACTGCGAGAGGCGCAAGGGGTCTAGCCTTTTACAATTTTGTTCCTTTTTAGCTGCCGAAATTTTAGGCAGCAATTGATTGCTTCAATTTGCTGATTCTCTTTTTGAAGGAGAATGTATTTTATTCCAAAGGCAAAACTTTATCATTAAAAGATTACACACACTACTTAGTGCGAGTTTACATATTGCAAATCTTCACCATTACAGTGCATTTTCGTGATTACTGGCAATTCCGTCAAATGGGAAGTAGCTACTTGGTGTTTCGTTTACTTGTGCCTGACCTACTTGATATCTTGGGTGGCTCCAGGTCGTGCTTTCACTTCGCGACATTGAACGCTTGACCAACCGTTGAAATCACAACTCTTCCCTATGTTATTGGCATGTGTTCCGTTGTCTCAAATCCCACAAAGAATCCTGCTTCGCATGCAATGCCACAAACGTGTAAAAACAGCAAACTGCATTGAGGTCAATGCCCAAATCCCTACTTATCAGTCCTGACATTTGATTGCAATTTCAATGATCTTGCACTTACCTCATCACCTTTACGCCCAAACATGCAACCACAAAGAGGTCGCTGCAACACCGTCGAGTGAAGCTAACAAGAGCACAAAAAGGGTCAAGGAACAACTCTACACACTTTATTTGGGCACTTATGCAATGCATGCCTGGCAATTGCACTCTATCACTGTCCATATAATAACAAATGGACACAGTTAATTGATCTCAAACCACCGAAGTCTTACGTCAGTTCCCACACTTCCTACCCCGCAAACTCAGCTTGAATGGCACATAATTTGACGCAGTTAGTCTAAAATTGGCTGACAACCACAACCCGAAATGCGAGGTATCTAAGGAGGGTTGGCTAAATGCAGTTTTGTCATTAGAGTGCTTGATTTTGCAGGAGACCATGGTTGACCATCCGATAATGTAGTAGGCGATCAGTAAAGAACAGAATTCAAACGAGGAGGCGTGCCACGGAAGTAGAGTGAAAACGAACAAATTGAACTAAATAAATGTCGAATGATATTTTACTGATGGGGATGCCTGCCAAAAGCATTCAACCTGGAGAGAGGTGACAAGCGTGTTCCATTTGCATCATTTATTTCCTTTATTTCATCACATTAGTAGGTGGTTGCATTTATCCGACGATTGGTGACTAGAAGTTGGAACAAATAAATACCTCTCAGTCTGGTAAATTTCAGGTAGAATTGAACAAGTCTTCGATATTTGGACGCTTTTGTTCAAAGAAAAGTTGACTTGTCCCTAAAAATGGAAAAGCAAATGCTCTAAAAAGAGAATTATGACGAAAGTGTCCTATAATCCGAAATGGTTTTCTGAGTACTTTTGGTGCTAATCGACAACGGGAGGCCGCGGATATATTGCTGCGGTCCATAGTAGCTGGTTTCAATCAAAATTCGGTCGGATGTAGGACTCAGANAACGCAGTGACGCATCAGGTTTAGCAGAGGCGATAGTGGCGACAGTGCCTATGCACATACATCAAAATGGCCGCATTGTAATCATCCCACTTTGCCAACGCCCCACATTTATACGAAAAAACTCCTACACATGCCAGTGCTTGCACATTCACTGAATGCTTAACACGCAGTCTTAGCGTCAGACTACCGAAGGTCCTGTTAGAAGTCCTACTTGATCTTTCATGCAAATCACGTAAGCCAAGTTATGTGCTTCTGATTTCTAATGTGGTTATTAAAAATTGCCACATGTTATGCAATTTGGCGAATGTGCACTAAAAAGTCGGAGTTAATGACGCGATCCAGAGGAACAATGAGTGCCTTAAACCAGCTCACCATGGGATCAAGGAGGACGAGATTTCTCATCTCACGATTCTTTGCACAAAATCGGCAGACGTCCGACAACAAACGACCCACACTGACTCGCCACGGTGGAATGAGAATGCCCGTCATTGAGAGGTCCACATTTTGCTGTGGTGCGAATCGAATGGGCCATTGAGTCTGACGAAATACCCACTTCCATTGTGGAGATAGATCCAGATTAACTAACGCCTTCATTGCATTGAATTCATAGCCACATTGTGTACAATCCCTCAGTGAGGGACATGATTGCCAGTTCTCCGAATAGGTTACAGATGATGCAGGTGAGAGAGACTGCGCCCTTCTGTCAGCAGGCTCGTTTAAATAGCTGTTTTCGTCACCCATGGGTGAGGACTCAGATCTTGAAACCATGCCTGCCTCTTTGGTGGACATTTCACTGTGTGCTTCCACTTTAGGCTTGTCAGTGTCGTCAGGTGGTTTTTCGAATTCTATGGCTGCGTCTTCGTAATCAGACGATTTCACATCGAAGAGGCGTCCAATACCTTCACTTTTGCCATCACTGCCATCGTCGACATCCGGAAAGCAGGTAAAGTTTGCATTGGGTCATTCTTCTTCAAAGAAAATTCGACTGAAAAGGTCATTGATGTCCTGACCATCTAGCGCCGACCACATGCAAAAGTCTGAAGTTAATGCATTGTCTGGAAAGGAACTATATGGGGAATAGGAGTAGGAGGAGGGGCATGGATTCGTAGAGAAAGGGAACCATGGGCATATACTGAATGTTTGCCTGAAATCTGAATGAATCTGGTTTCCTCGCAAGACATTGCCGGTAAAGAGAGTCCTGTAAAGTAAACACATTTCGTTTCGTTGATGGTAACCTCCCAGAATTTCCGCTGTCTGGTTCTTAACTTAAAACACGTTGGAATGCAATATCGCACGGAATGCATTTGAGTTCGTAAAGACTTCAGATTTGGCTATCATCCTGAGCATCGATGGAATAGCGTATCTTGGCAAAAGACGGGACCGCATCCGATGTGGCAATCGAAATTTCATCACACACACCCATACTGGACTCCTGGAATGAATATAATGCTTGTGCAGATGCATATGCGTTGAAGATTTAACTTTCCTGCTGAGACAGAGCAGTTAAAGCTTTGCGCTTAGGTTGATGCGTAGCATTAGTTGCATGGTTTCGCCACTCCTACAGATACTTGTTTGAATCAAGCTTATTTGCACGTCAACAGGTTTGAACTACCTCATCATTCAAGGCGGCGTCTTTAGCAGAAATAACAGTCTTCAAGTTATTTGCTGGACCGACCTCGCTTAATTTGTCCTCTATTGCCACTGCTCTTTCCTTCACCTCAGCCTCAAATTCTTCCTGCTCATCCACCTCCTCTTCGCGGGTCGGTAGACAGCCATTGGCGCGAGCCCACTTACACCACGCAGTGTTGGGCGCGAAGCGGTATCCTTTGGCAGGCAGTCCAGCAAGCAGCTGCGCCGTCTTTGAAAGCAATTGTTCCGGATTCTCGAGCATCCCAAAGGAGTTGTTAACCGAGGCGAAGTTTGAGTGCTCGATCAGGTATAGCACTGCCTTGATGACGAGCGAATAGGTGGAATTTACTCGTGCTCAAATGTAGTTACTGCACATTAATCTATCCACTAATATGAGTCGACAGCATTTGCACAAAGTGGGGGTTGGCATACACGGGCAATGGTTCTCGGGTGTCATGCAGTAGGTGTAAGGCGCCATGCCTTTCGCGGTCCCTGCTTGCGCTACAACTTCCCACAAACTTGACATTTATTTAATCAGCCTTAAGGAGTGCGAACTAAATAAGTTTTTCAAACTCATTCCATCTGTCCGCTATGATTCCTTATTCACATCTGTTCTCTGACACTAACGAATCTCATCATGTTGGGAAATGACTTGCCTCTCTCACTCGCTGAAGAGGCTCAGACATATTGACCCGATTCGAGCATCGATGCTAGGATGAAATATGGGAGAACTTAAGGTCACTTCAGGAGCGTCCCATGGATAAGAGGAAGTACACCTGATCTAAATAAAGCAGAGTGGAACTCTTCAACACAGTGATGGCAGCTGTGAATGATCTAATTTAATGACCGGAATTACAATCAAAGTTACTGCTAAGGCTGTTGAGGGGTCGGCATCTAGTGTACGACCTTCTCCCCAGATTAATTAACCTCTGCAATAAACTATAAGGGTCAGCTATTCATGGTGATCTAAATAACAAGCAGTGCGTCAAAGCATGCTCAGGTGAGTTCATCAAAAGTACACTTTGTGTGATCAACGTGAGCCTCAAAAGAACAGCTTTAAAGCTAATCGTTTTGCACAATGTTTACCTAATGAAATATTGAGTGACGTCTCTCAGAACTGTCGATGATTTGCACAATTACTTACTTATTTGAGTCGATTTAGACTCGTTAATGTTCTGGAGAGTTTTGTCCTTTAGAGCTAAGGTATGTGAGATTTTGAGACGAGCTCTCATAGGAAGTGCGCATTCAAGGGTACCTGCAAATGATTGGCATCAACGAGGTGAATAAAGCCTGCAGTATTATTGTGCGACTGCACCAGGGAATGAAACCATTCAGCAAGAATTCGAAAGCCATTGGCTCCCACACCCAAAAAAACGAATTATTGTGCAACCTGACTCATGTTTGTTACCCCTACTAGGCACATCTACTTAAATCAAAAGTGTGGCAGCATTATCAGGTGGGTAGTTGTTGGGACTTAGAGATGCGTAAGCTGTACAAAGCACTCACGTCTAGAGTGAATTCTGCATGTGCGTTGCAGCCAGATTTGGGTCTCGGCAATGCCCTAACAGACATTTCGTCTCTTCCTGCAATGGTTGCCTGACCATCCGTTGAGGTTTCAACGGTCCTGTGGAGTTGCTGCAGATCCTTGAAGAAGGCGCGCCGAGTTGTGGAACGCGACATCTGGGGAAGGAAAGGTGGTAAAAGTGAATGGGGCTATTTGAGGGCAATGGGAACACTATCTAGCAGATACCGCAAAAATGACGCGGATACTGCATTTCATCTCCTAATCAATCTCTATGACACTTGTACCCTAATGAAAAGGAGTATTGAAGAAATTTTCCAAACACCACGTTTAAAAGCTCATGAACATGGATAGTGCTAAAAAGTAAATAAACTATGACACATAACAATTGCTCTGTGGAAAACGCAATAGCAGGTAAGTAGGTACGAGCATTAGAAATGGCTACAAGAAGAATGAAAACCATTTTCTACAGTTTTTAATTAGCCCACGCACGAGTATGAGAGACCGAAGCTTCTGGTTATAAGGTCAAGAAAATGGACCCTTTATATGCTCACAATGAAGTCGCGAAGGAAAGCACCAGCGCATCAAAGAATGGTTGCGCGTTTCCAGCGTGCATAGACAGTGCAGAATGACTTCAAGGTCAAATCGGACTAATCCGCGCCTAGTGTCTGCAGAGCTCGACATATTCTGCCGCCACCATTCGTTAACACCACGCTCACTGACAGCACCAGCGCCTAATTGGCGGGCTTACCTGTCGTGTGGGCTGCGGACTGGCTAAAGAGTGTGTTTGCTACTAGAGGACTGTCTGCGTTGCTTGAATTGGCAAGTGGAAACTCATGTCGCAATGTTTAGTTTTACGACTAAAAATAAATCCGCGGCAAACTACTAAAAAGGAATAATGTAAACATAAATGGATTATGCAACACGATGAAGAGTCCCAAAGATTTCCACAGATATATTGAATTAAATGTCCCAGAATGTAACAGCTTTACCATTCTCAAAGTAAAAAGAAGATATTTATGAGTTAATTAAAGCATACAAACATTCCAGTGCAAGATGAGCGTAGAGCTAAGAAGTACAGGTGAATGATCAAAATATTAAAGTAAATTAAGAAATACACACCCAAACTCGACGTAGGGAAGGTTGTGAACATTCCCCAACAGAGGTTCACTCAAAAACCACGAAATCCAGCCAGGTGGAGTTAAAGACACCGAATCCCGTAAAGCATGAGAGTGGACTGAAGCAGAACATATCTACCACTAGCAGCAGAAGAATGCCTGCAATCGCTTTCTTGCATTGCCTAAAGACAGAAGACGGTTATTTCGAACGACCGTGTACCGATTGAATGGTTTTGACGGAACGATGGTTGAGAATGAGGGAGCCGAGTTGGTCTTAGCTAGCATGTGCATAGCTGCGGGATAGGTTCCGGAGTATGCTTGTCCTGCTGCGTACCAGTGCCTCAGGTAGTGAGGAAGCTAATGTTGGCGTTTAGCTGCACTATTTGAGGTGGAGATAGAACCATCGACCTTCGCTAGCATCAAGTTCACAATTCTGCTCCAAGTGTCTACAAGAATGTCGGAAAGCAGGGAGGTGTCTGGTCAGTGAGAAGTGGGTAGGAGGAGGCTTGCTGATTTGGAGTCGAGTGAATGTGTGGCTGTAGAATTACGCGCTTCACCACACGGCTTGTGTGAAGTGATTGTGCTCTCAAGTCTCTAGTGCATTGCACCATCACGGGCAATGTTGGCATCACATCCAATAAGGCGGATCTCGCACTGACGTACGGGAAGATAGCACTTTCGAGGTGTTCGCTTGAAGTTACCCACCAGGCCTCACCACGCACTCCAGCTATAGGCGAGGATTGACCAGTGGGGGTGGCAACGGCTCCAGATGATTCAGCACAGCCAAAGATGCAACTTCAGCTTAGGAAGTGCAAACTCGAATAGTGCTTTTCCATGTAGTTCTTGTATCCTTAAATTGAGTTAACCGAGTGTTGTGCAACATTTTTGAATAATTGTTCAACTGCTGCTTTTAAGTATTGGGACCTGGAAATGTGCATGCCTTCTTAGTTAGTGGAGGCTGAAGTGATTTCTCACACGCCATTTAGGAGAGGAACCGGATCTCAAGTGGAAAGGTACTTGTGCTGTACCAGACTGGGGCACCATTACCTGGTAATAGGCTAACTAATTCCCAGCAAGCGCAGTCTGCAGTGTATAAGGTCATTGAGGGAAGCAAAGCGTTAATGTGTTTACGCCTCACAGATCAAGGAAACGACTCCATCGTCAGACCCCCGTAATGTGTGCTAACGCTAAGTAGAGTTTCTGTGCTTATAGTCAACTGCGCCACCGAATTTACGTTAGTTCTTGGGCCAGGTCACGCGAGCTATCCACAAGCAAGTAGTGTGAATTCTGTTAAGCATTATCCTAATGAACTGGTGGACATTGGGGTAAATGTCCTAACAGGAGCGTGTATGGCTTGCGTTGATGGAATGGATGATTTGCATGCGGAAAATTTTACGAGACAAATACCGTTTTACGTTCAACGAGTTCATGTCTTTAATCGGGTGCATGGAATGGAGTATTCGGCCAAATAAAACGTTTTGAGGATTATAGAGCAGAAGGCGAATGTTCCGACCACAAGGTACTTCTTAACTGCGTGTTAAGTCTCATGTGTTCAACACCACTTCTGGTCTTTCGAGTCGGCTCTTTTGGGGAAACCGTGGCGAACTTCGATCGTGTTTTCTGTGCAGTTTATCCTCATGCACCGAATAAGCGCCTACTTCCTATGCTCCAATAGCAATCAAGCTACACAAAATGCACCGCAAACTTTACACTACTGACTATTGCCCGCTTCTTTGCAGTACCTTTCCATGCCTTTCGGTTGGTGTGACATTGAGTTCTGGCGGTTTGACGCTACTCATACCTAAAGGTCAGTCGTGCTCAAATGATTTCACTTGTCGAATTTCTACGTGAGCCAAACAAGTGGTTGATTGAATTTGGTTTCAGTGTTAACCTTCGCCTTGCAGCCATCTGCAGTACGATGCCACTCATTTCCTTGTGGTATTGTTCAACTAGAATGCATGCATTCATCTAGAAGTCATTCGCACCAAGTGAAAAGGTGGCAGTTGCACCTGCGCTCAAACCCGCTCAATGAACATAAAAACACACTAAAATGAGTGACAGAATAGACTCTGAGCACTTTTGTCTTCTAATTCTTACGTCTATGGGGAAAGCGATTGTTTGAAGGCAAACAGTTTTAACCCTCGCTCACCGCCAGGCAACCACGATTCTTGACCCAAAAGTCAGTCAAATTAGAGTTAGCCGGTGTCAAGTGCTGCCAGTAGGATGAGGGGAGGGGTGGGGATTGAAATGTTGGGACGTTTGTGGTTTATTCATAAAATGGGTTTAACATGAATTTTTGCTTGATAATCGTCTACCACTGTTCGCATTCAGTCGCTTAGTGAGCCTTAGCACACGTTGACACACATTGGTGTGGCTTACTATTATCTGCCTGTGACTTTAGTCTCCACTTCTTTCCTCCCAAATGTTGGTGTGCATAGCAGTCGGCATAAGAGTAACACATCGATAAAATGGCAACAGTCCACATGAATACAGGCCTTTTAAACGCAGTAGTGGGGATGTGGTCGCGTACCCACCTTTCAGCCTTTCTCTGACCATGAAACCTAAGCATAATTGGCAACACTTTGGTGCTCTCAAATGTGACTTTTGAAACCAGCTCCATGAAGCAATGCGTACACAGTCCCAAAGGATGGACACTGGTGCCAGCGGTAATCACAGCTGCAATTTATCAGTGAGCAATGAGATCACGAACAGCCAGATAGATGGAAGCGTGGTTTCGAGATCGTGACAATATCACAATGCTAATAAAACCACGCTATAGGTCTGAGTGGTGCGATTTCCATACTAAAATCATGCACTTGTTGTTAATGGAATGCTGCGTGCTTTTTACACAAGAACCGAGTTATTCACGGTAGTCTGCATAGTCCGCATAGTTGGTAGTGGAACAAAGTGGTCCTGCATGGATAGGCCTGGACGGATATTGGTAGGGTCGCCTTTGACCAATCCTTACAAAGCCTCAGAACGAATCACGTCCCGTCCCTTTACGCGTTTTGACGGATATATGTTCTGTGATTACCGCAGCTTGATTGTAGGATTTGTCGAAAATGACTTCCAAATCCGGAAGTTGCGGTGTTACGGTACGTGGGTGGCAATATGCTCACCCAATTGAAGACAGAGTCAGTTTCTGCTCTGCATCTGTTTCTTGCCATCTTGCTTGTTAATTGACTTGAAAACATAACATTGGGTTGCATTTTCAACTAGTACGGCTTTCGCACGAGCATTAAATACGTACGGTGGTGGAGCATCATTTTTGAAATTATCACCTCTGACATTGCATACACGTGCTTTGATTCCTGGGTGGCGTCTCCTTAAAAGAACCCATATGTCTGAATTAACATTCACTTCCACTTCCTGCTACCCTTCACATCCTCCAACCTTGACGGGGTTTGCTCTTGCCTTTCTTCCCCCCTATATTCTTTTATGTTTTTCCACTACCCTTCTACAGTTATTCCTACTTAGCACTGCCGTCAAATAGTCGCATCGCGACATAACATATTCGCAGTTGCAATTAGAATGGGTAGCGCAATGCCTCTGAGCTCGGCAATCCTCAAAGACAAGGCTCATTTATTCGTGGTGGTGGCATGGCCTCAGATATCATCAAGTCATAAAGTATGGAACCCGGCAACGTTGGTAGGACTTTGAGGTCATGTCCACGTGCTGGAGGCAAGTGCTTTCAGTAATTGTATTTGGCTCCAACTTTTCAACAGCAAACATTGAGTTGTGAAAAATGAGTGGTCTATGGCAGAGCATGTTGGATGGAGGGTCAGTGTTGTGTAGACAAGGTCCATGTGCTTGGGGGAAGGAGGTATCTCTGAGAGCACTAATTCAGTCGAATTGACCGTCTCAGGATGCTGAACGTGTGGCAGAACGCGATGCAAATCATGCACAGTCGACCCAAGACGAGCACACCATGTGTGGCACGATTTTATGGGAAGTCGAGATGTTGGACTTTGTGAGTGTGTGAAGCGCCTGGATACCCGGGCAACACAATTTTGTTCATAAGTAGTGTAAGCTTTCAAGCAGCGCTTCTCTGTACATTTCACAGATGAAGTTTAACATTTGAGTCATGCATCAATCGAAAATGTTTACAGTTCATTGATGCATTGCTATTGGCAGGCTTTTAAAGTGAATAGAAATCCACCACCATCCCTTTCAATAGAAGCCTTCCACAGACTGCTCTTCCTTGCAACTGATATCGCCATTAGTTGACTACATCTAGACCGCATTGAAGCACCCCCAAAATTTTGCGATTGCACCTCAAAGCTCTCCACCTTGCTTTCGCCGGTCACTGTGCTAATTCGTGTGCAAGTGTTCGTATGCAAGTTGCACAGTTTCCTCGAGTTATAATGCTTGGTTATTTTCCGACAAACTATTCTCAAACCCTACTTAGCAACCTTCGGATCTAGCTCCTTCATGAAGCCGATGTGACTGTAGTTTCCAAAGTCCCGAACGGTTGATCTGCCATCCGTCGCTACGGCGTGAAGACTATACGAGTACTGTTTTTCTGTTTGTAGTCCATCACGTTGCTACTTTAGCCTTCTTCTCTCCCCTCAAAATGTTCCACCTCCGTATCGGCTGTCATCAGTCTTCATGTGAAATATGACCTTGTCCATGTGCGGACATCAAGTGGATGATTGCTAGCATGATGACTGGCCATTGAGATGGGAGGTCTGGGAGGGTCGTCTCTTGGTAAATATTCAGAGTAAGGTGTGCTTGAGTATCAATGGAATGACCTAACTTGTAACCGCATATTGCGTGAAGATCTTATCGACGACGCCTTGTTTCCAATATTGGACTCAAGAGTCATTGCTAGTGTTGAGTTAAAAGCGTCAAACACAGAAAAGGGAGCACATGTTGAGTAAAGTTGTTAAACAGATTAGTGGCGAACCTATAGAGGGTGGTCTAATTGCGGCAAATGCAAGTGAACACTTTTGACTTTGTGCTTAGATCTTGTGCGATGTCTTCGAAGTCTTTGCCATGGTCATGGAGAGACCTTATGAAGCGTGATAATTCCCCTTTTGTCCGGGATGTGAGGTCTGCGAGCAGAATACGCACATGAATAAAGTGCACTGCTACAACATTGTGGAGCTAAGGCTTTGCTAATCAATGGTGATTAGTGCATAGGCTAAAGACGTCACCGGTAAATAGGCATTCACTTGTATTGTTTTCTTGCAATTCTTCTTCACCATATTTCTGACGAGGCTCTTTAGCGTTAGTATATTGCATTGATGGCTTAAGTTACAAAAGCGAAGTGCAATCTATGATTGAGAAGCCAAGAATAACCGATTTTCGTTAAGCATTTTAACTCAACTGCTGAGTGACGCGTTCTCCTCCATTTCCTCTGCACATGATTCTTTAAATGCCTCACACCCTATGCCTCGAATTGTAGAAATAAGTAGCTTTTAATTAACTGCGTTTCTGCATAAATATACAGATTAGCGGTGCCCTACACAGCAATAAACACATGTGTTAACTGCTTTGTCGTGAGACCTCTTTAAGTTGGGAAAGCGAAAGCAAAGGCAGGGATACGGGAAGGAATATTCCAGTTGTGTCGAATTGCGTTTTCTTCGTTGCGAGAAATGGCCTTTACTGAAGCAAGATGTAAGCGAATGAAGCATTAGGAGGGCCCTAGTACAAGATGTTTTTAATGCGCCATTAAAAGGTGAAATTGTGAGCTCGAGAGAAGAGGGCGTGGCTCGACCCATGCATGAGTTCCTGGATGCGGCAGGAGCTTCAACAACTCTTCACATCACCTGTCCAATGAGACACAATTCATGCAATATTGCCAGACGTTTAGTGAAGTAGGGGGGGTCTCTTGCATTAACACTGCTTGCAACTTAAAAGCGATCATGATGACAGCTGACGGGACGCCACCGCAATTCGATCTCCACGAGAATGTTCATGAGTGCCTACTGACTTGGCTCACCCTCATAGAAAGCAATGCATACGTTACAGAGGATGAATCCATCTGTTAATCTGACAGTGGCCAAGTTTAGGTTAAAATAACAGCCTTTAGACTCTTCTGCCCACATTGCATTTTACCCAATAAAATTTCCACTGCGTTGTTCTTGCAGCACAATGTGGTGTGTACCACACAGCTTTCGTGTCGCTTTGGCCGTGTGCCACAATACACGGAAGAAGAAGAGCTTCGTAATAGAAACCCTCGTCAGAAGCCACAATGTGCCACCAGGCTCACTTACATCTATCGAGCTCCTCTCACTCTGATTGGTTATTTAATCGGGCTATTAGTGCATCACCATCTAGTCAGGTAAACGAGAAACTATTAACCGTACTTTGCTTGTCGCAGCACAGTGACAAGCACATTGTCTGCCCCAGTAGCTGCCGTCTTTAATGCCCTGATTCATACGCATTACTTCACGGACCGTGAAGGTAGTTCAATAACAGAAGGGAAGGAAGGAATAATGTATTAACTAAAGAATGCAGAAAGGGAGGTTTCGAAGGCAATCAGAAGGTGGCAGGTGGGTGCATTAAGTGCTTTGACTAAAGCATCAGGGCTCCTTTCCACAGGTAAACATTTATTACAATTTTCAAGCCACACAACATAAATTCTGGTTTCAATTGTACTGGCAGCCACGGCAAATGTTCGTGCTTAATATACCTTTACACAGATCACAAGGAATCAGACACTTACCATCTGTTGCATTGCATAAGTCCTTGGCTGTGGATGCGTCTCTAAGTGGCAGTGCTTCTGAATATGCTTCAGTAACCGAGTTGATACAACACAAAAATGATTAAAGAAGGAGGGAAAAGTATTAATTCACTGCGTTTGCGGGCTAACTGTAGTGGCCTATTGGTCGCTTGCAGCTTGCAAACGCTTGGAATTCAGCAGCAATTCGTGAGATTTCCTAGGACGAGTCTCATTAGAAATACGCCATTTTGTTTGCAAATCTGATCTGTGCTGAATAGCGACACTTCTGGTTCTGTTGATCTTGTTGCCGAGAGGCTCGCTTAGCTCACACATGATAGCTTTGTCCACCGATAGGTCTGAGAGCGATAGGTGAATAAGTGCCTCTGCTGAACATCCAGTGGTTTGAGGCTGCAAGACATCTGCATTTATCAATCACAACGATGTGCGTAGTGTGTTGGAGGTGGGCTGGAATGTAAGGAGGAGAGTAATTTTTAATGCAGATGATGAGGTAGCTTATTCAACACCATGGATGTGATTTGAATAAAAAGGCTGCGGTGAGCATGTCGGTTAGCAAGGCTTGATGGCGCATGGAGTGATGTAGTGGAAAATTGCAATTGCCAGCATTCATAATCTATGTGGAAATAATGCGGCGATAACTTGCTCTTGAGCTGTAGAACGCATGAAAATTAAATGGCCTGTGGTTGGGTGATAGGCCTCTAGAACAGATGAAACCATCTAGTCAACATGAGTGGTCAGTTAGGATTTTAATGTCTGTACGGCCAATCAATGTGGATGTAATTCATTTCCATCTGCTTCACAGCTCTGATTAAACCTTAAAAGCCCTCAAGTTGGATGTGAGGTTAGAGATCGCCATTGCGAGTAGATCTTGATTTGGATGTTCGGGTTGTAGCAAGTTAGAGGTCTAGTAGGTGACACATTTACAGTTATGCTATCAACATTTAAATATTTTTTTGCAGAATTAGTGTGGCCATGCGCGGGAGAAGGAGAGTGGGTGTTGTGCCCTCCCATTAGAGACATGGAACTTCACTCAACCCAGCATCAGCATTTGTCCTCCTCTTTCTATTCTTCTTCCAGCAGCGTAACGCACTTCCCTGCTTCCATCATTGCGGAGGTGAGAGTCCACGCAAAGCGATGCATCACATGCATAAACCATGACAAATCTTGACCCTTTCAAGTGGTTGGCAGCAATTCATGCCACTTGTAAGGCCTACACGTCAGTTCATTTCCTAAAATTCATTTTGTGCTGACAAAATGGCCTGTTCAGTGCCTTATAACCAACACCTTGAGTGTGTTACATAACCATTCTCACATTTGGACACCGAAATCATTGCCAACGCGCAGCTCAATGCTGCTTCGATCGACCTCACCCCACCCAAATCATCCATGAATTAGAGCCAGCCTAACTGGACCTATCCAAATGAAGTTGGAAGAGAGAGAGAGAGAGAGAAGGACCGAGATAAGCAATGGAGTTCTGGCTGAAGAACAAATGCCATGCTTATTTGTCAGTTTGTATTTATCTGCCAAAAGAGGGTGTCAAATCTAGACTTGGAGCATGAAACTCGTTTCGTATACCCTCAATACCCACTTCACCTCTCAACCGACCCATTACTCAACTGCAGAATTTCGAGCATGAAATGCTTCTCATCTCAGTAGATGAGGCTGTCAAAATCGAAAACTGTATGCTTTAAATTCTAGTGTCAGCTTTTAGGGTGATAGGTCTGAGGTCATGTTGAGATGTAACCGGAGTACGGAAGTGGCCTTAATCAACAACCACCAGCCAGCAATGCACAACCGCTTCCACAGGGTAAATCAGGTTTACGCTGGATGGACAAACGAGAGCCTACTCGTACGGGTCGCCCTCCCTTGTAATAAAACGGTTGTCCTTTAAGGCCACTGGTCTAGTGAGAATTGAAGGACGCAAGAGATGAGCCACACACTCCCGTCCCCTCCTCACATCACTGTTATCATGCTGGCCGACACTCAAGCTCTACTTAAAATCATTTTCATGCACGTAAATCCTGATGACTGGCGCGATTGATTCGTGAATTTACTTCCTTGCAGCACCGAATACTTCATGTTGGCTAACTGTGAGCACTGGTTGTGCGACGAGGCCTCTGACTCATGCCAACTTCTTCCGACCAAACTTCTGCACCAATAGTGCATTTTCTAGCCTAGTATTCCACCAGTGCCTTCTTCAATGTCTCAAAACAGTGTGGCGGAGATGATATCTGCCAAATTCATTGCAAACCACCAAGTAGAATTGCAAAAATGAATGAAAGGGATTGAAGAGAAAGAGTACGCAACATGGTATTCAGCCGCAATCGACATTAGCCCTATTTGGATAAGCAGAGCAGTATAAATGCTTGCATCACTTCCACTGCAAAGCTGGTGCTCAAAGTACCACCTAGACGATAATTAAGGTGTCTTCAGATTGAAGATGTGCATGCAAACCGGCCAATGGAAAAAACGCCTGGCCACACTAGGGAAAAGGTAGTCGAGAGGTCAAGCAACCCATTTTGCTCAGCCAACGAAGGAAAAGTCTTCAATCGCATTTGCCACTCGAAGACCAAAATGGAAGTGAGTAGCATATGCACTGGTTTTCCAACTCCATAAATTGTCTTTCAAGGTACCCATTTTCTTCAGACCTGTCATTTTAAAGGTCAAAGGCAGAAATTAGCCTGTGTTAGTAAACACAGGCAAGCTAAAAAGCCTAGAAGTGAAAGTTGGGGATGAGGAATGTAAAAGATTCTGCTGTAATGATGAAAGCGATGCCTTTATAAATTTCGCTAATAGGGCCCTTCTGCATAACAGTGACACTTTGACCACAGGCGGAAAGATTCCCTTTGTTTAACAGCAAAATGGAGTACCTCTAAACTTCCTTTTACACTATGACCACTCACAACCTCAGTCTTTGAAAGCGCTGAACCAACTTGGATGGTAATCATAATATGGAAAATTGATGGCTCATCAGACCAAACTTCAGCCCTCTCTAGTGGACACCAAATCATTTGAAAGGCATGAAATCTGTTTAACCGTCGCACAGTAGACACGTCAGCAGCTAGTGGAAGTGGGACGATTGAAGCTACCTAGGTCATGGGTGGACGCATGCTGCCCTTGCAATAGTGGATGATTTGTGGCCCACAGTAGTTACCCTGGAAGGTTCTGGGGACACCCGCCACGTGTATTGAGTGGCTTACATCAGGAGCGGCCTAACTACCAGGGGAAAGGCCATGGTGTTCACAAAGTACAAAAAAAAGAGCTTCAACTTCTTATTAACGAGCCCACCATCAACCAATAACTTACGTATTATTCCAGCTCCTTTAGCAACCAATGCTATAGTTTGAGTGGCAACCAATTCGGACAGCAGGCTAACACGGGAAACATGCCTTTATAGGCCTATGCAAGCACACTACCAGCTTGACAACGATCGTGACAAAATATTTTGCAATCATGAAGCACTGCAGACTGATAGCCCAGCCCAACAGACCCAATAGCACTCCTCCACTATATTACCATTGGATTAGCCTCAAAACCTTTTTTTTGCTGAATGTGTGTATTCTGTCCAAGTACTATGCCTTCTTCTGCCTTTAAAGAAGTTTTGGGATGCTGCAATCATTAGTATTTGTAAAATTCATGATTTATGCCTCCCATGGATTATGAATTTTGATTCTTTTCTTATTAAACTTTAGCAAAGTAAGATTTTGTTATTTTTGCTGAGTCAGGATGTATACTTTTGAAATGGGTGCCGAATTGCACAATCTCATTAAACAGAAGTTCTCTTTTGAAGTCTCCGCCCCAAGCCAATCCATTGGGAACGAAAGATGCCACAAAGGTCTGATTAGCGCTTCTTAAAACCTGACGAGACATTTCCTTTAAGAGAGTATATACAAAAAGCTAAGGGGTGCAATTTAGCATTTGATGATCTATTCCTTGGTAAATAATGAAAATAAAATACTTCTGAATGTATTTTTGCACAAAAGATGCGTTTTTAAAACAGGTGATGAACACTACCGCTTTGATGCAAATGTCATGGCTTCCTTTAATGCCGTACTGAATTCGACTTTTGAAAATTGTGTGAGCGAATGAGCGCAATGTAGACACTTTCAAAATAGGATGAATTTTGCAACAGAATTCGCAGAATAACCAAATATATGTTAGATGACATTAATCTTTCCTCTTAGGTGTAAGGAATGATGAGGCTTAATCGAATGTATAAGCAAAAAAGAACCAATTCCTTAATGTATAAACAAACGGAAAGTTAATAATTATGACTGTACACGCAATGATTGCGTTCTTTTTTGAAATGGAGATTAACCACACAGGCTATGATACAAATCGAGCAGATTTGTTTATTAAAGCATTACGATCAACATTCAACCAATGAATGCACACGACTGTGGGTAAGGAAAATGCTTTTGTCAAAATAACTGTACAAGCAGAAAAAAGTCTCCTTTCGTTGGGTGATTTCATTACTTGCCTCTACGTGTAAAAGCATTCTGTACCTTAAAATGATTTCGGAAATTGCATCAAGCCTAACTAACTTCCGATTTCCTTTCAAGTACTTTGCTGTTAAAGGAATTATTGTACTTTTGCCTTACAAAAGTGTTGTAGACGTTTCTTTCTTTTTTCTCCATTCATTTACTGAAACCTTTTGGATACCTTTATCGTAATCACATAGAGGCTATATGCCAGCAAAACCGTAGCAGCTAATGGGAGAATTTCTCGTAGATCTGCCTCTCACCTACAAGATCATTTACACATATCATAGGCATCACGATTATTTTATTTATGACTGTATTTTTGCATGTGTATGCAAATTATTTTCGGTTTGGGCATTTTATTTCGACACGAGAATTCGGAAATCATCTCAGATCTAGACCCCATAGGCAAATGTGATAGTTGATCGTCATTTACATCTTTACGCAGTGCTTGTTTGGAAAAATTACAGTTAGCTCTGTCAGACTTGTTGATGAAGGGGAGAACGTTTAAACATATTTTTGGTGCTGTGATTGCTAGAAACGACTTATTGGAATGCGTACATAACTTTGTGCACCATTTATTTGAACATTGTCTCTATTGGCGACTTTACCGCAACTTCATTATTAGGGAAACAAAAGTGTGAACCAGCTCATAACATGCGGCATAATGATGTAAAGCGCCCTTATGGCTCTCGGTGGTCTTGTTTGTTCTGACGCATTAAAAGGTCTCGCCACTGACTTCACTTAAGCGTGAACAACTCATACGCATTTTAAGGAGGTGATTTTTGTTTATTTGGTGGCGATGCACAAATGTATAACACGTTTCGCCCTAGCCGGTGGGCTGGCCTTTGGGCCATACCAGCAGCTCGTTTTCTCTGCTTGCTGAATGTATGTATTCTGCCCCAGGATTATGCTTTCTTTTGCCTTCAAGGAAATCTCGTGACTCTGCATTGGTGACAGCGGAAAGCGGGCCCGACCTTATTGGATTTCTATCCCGATCTGTTTCACTTGTAGCGAACTAGCGGTGCGAAAAGTGCATTTCCTCGCATAGGTAAATTACCGATATTCCATAACGGAAGAGTTGAAAAATGACGTCTGCTTCACCCCATGTTCTGCAAGGAACTTGCCAACAACTGAAATGCCAGTGGCCGTAAAACGGCGTAGAATGGCTTTGTTTGGAAGATTCCTCAAATGTGCCTGCAGAAGGAGACCTGTGTTCTAGCGTGTTCCAATGGACACATTGATGGTTGGCAGAACCTCCTACTCTGAAGTTAGTTTTTAGAATGGACGCGGCTCTGAGTCCGGCCAACCTGCTAGGAGGAATCCAAGATGTTGCGTTCGGATTTCGATGAATGGGATGGTGAGCTAGTAGGTGTTTCTTCGAGCAATAATTACGTTGTGATGGCTGACGTGGGGGGTCTACCAGCGGGTTTTAGCTAAGGTCACTTAGATGGCTATATTACCCTAGCTGGGTGAGATGGCCTCCGTTCCGTGTTTAGCAGTCCCGGTCCCCTCTTTGCTGAATATGTGTTCTGCTCTATTGCTTTGACCTCAATGCCTTCAAGAAAGTCTCGGAACGCCGCAACACCCTCTTTGAAAGGACTAAACCTCTTAAGCCTCGCCATTAACCACTCATTATGTGACAGACCGCAAGGATCAACAGCACAACATTGCGTTGATTGAGGTTTGTGATTGGGCTAGCGAAGCAATATCCAGTCGAGTAGTGCTGTGTATGCCATACATCCTGCACACATTTTCCTATCAATTTGAGAATCCAAGCTTTTGGGTGATCACAGGAGAGGAAGAGGAATTTGTAAACAAATGGTTCGTCAATTTAGCTAGAATGGCACTGCCGTTCACATGAAGCTAAGGATGCCCAGAAAACAATCGTTCGTAACCCACTCAACCTATGCAACTATCTAACACGCTCTGACTAAATAAATGTATGTCTCCTTTCAGAAAATCGTGTTTTTAATGCCTGCGTGTCAGCAGAAAGCATAAAAATTTACTCCACCAATAAATGCTGTAGCTATACTCGCAAATGCTGAAGGAGGTGTGCACAAAATTGCTTTCATTTATAGTACCACATCGTAGGCAAGGATTCGTGCAAAGGACCGCCTAGAATGGGATGTGGCACTGTCAAGCGATGAGCAATATGAGCTATGCCGGTGGTAGAGTCAGGGTGATACGTATCTAAATTTGAGGTAGAGCTGATATTTAAGAAGAATGGGGTAGGCATGTCAATGCCACGTCCAATTTTTGTATCCACATTTAATCGTTTCGTAATGTATTGCATTGATTGCACCACGCGCCGTTTAAAAATGAACGCATGGAATTTTGCAAGTTCCAGGACATTAATCTAGTGCAAGTCGCATACTTGTTGAGTGAAAAAAGTCGATAAGCTATGCGAATTGTTCAGCATTTTCAAGGTCATTAGCGATAACTACTTTCTACCTCGTCAGTAGGTGAATTGGATGCGTTGCTACACTAAAGCGCCACGATTTTAGCAATAGTGGGCCATATTTTTCAAAGGCCTGTCCCGATTACTGAATACTGCAGATTGAAAATGACTCCTCGCGGAGGGGGAAGTTGCACAAGGATGCAAGAATGCTAAGCATGGGCTCTTGGACGATTGATTGGGAAGTGGAATCCCACCTATGACATTGGTTCGCACGTGCCTTGGGTAAGAATAAATTGCACTTCATGGTTTCTACTTATGCCTAACTTGCATAAATTAACAGTAGCGGCTAACTAGATAATTTAAATTTACTCTGGATTCCTACAATTCTCATTATTGATGAACAGTGAAATAGATTTACACTATTCTCTACAATAATTATGTCCATAAAATACGTCTGGAACACCAGTCAGGTTGCTTACTAGTCTTAGAAACATAGATAGACGCCTTTAGGGCAAGAAGAGTAGGGATTCAACTACGAAGGAGCTTACTCCATTTAAGCACTGTAGGAAAGATCTGAATGGTGTCAGGCTTTGACAGGAGATTTATATCAGTGCATAAATAAGACATTACCCATGCAAAACAGCAGCAAATTAGCTGAGGTCTACTGAGCCCTATGCTTTCCCCGTATTGATCTGGAACTGGTCCCAATAAGACTCTAGCTGATGACTTGATACGGTGCCATAAAGGGCTGCGGCTGCACAAAGAGTGCGTTATGTTGAAATAGTTAGACGTATGAACGTTAAACTGCGTCATAATTCCAACACTAATTTAAGACTAGCCAAGATTGGAGACTAAGTGTCAGGTTACTTACGCTCCTGTTAATTGTAGTTTAATTGTGTGACATCTAATGTTTGAAGTGACGGCAGTGTGGCGCGAATGACTTTAAAACGAAAACTGAGATAGCGTAAGCTCGTAGTTGTGATGCGTTTTTAAGTCTCATCTACAAATATTCAACTTTACACTCAATTGTTTCTTCCATTTGTGGTAGTTATGATTGTAATACTTTGTTTGATTGAACTGCCGGTTTCGGCCACTTGGGTGGCCATATTGTACTAAGCCGGTTTGTCGGCCTTTGGGCCGTGCCAACAGCCACCAAGTCCTCTGTTTCCAGAATACATGTATTCTACCCCCGGTACCATGCCTTCTTTTACCTTAAAGGGAGTCTCGGGACGCTACAATGATAGTTATCGTGTTATACAACAAATATAAACCTGGCCTATTTTGACAATGAAAGCAAAGCTAGCGTAATATCTTTGGAGCTGCGCTCCATTTTTTGCTTAGATTCAGATTTGATTAGAATTGAAACACAGCAGCTTATTCTATTCAGTAATCGCTTGTGGTAGCTCTCGTAGAAACTTACAATGATTAAGGCGCTTAGAGAGATACAGAAGATTGATAATGTAACTTGATAGGACCAAGAGGGCTATGACAATAACAGCAATGAAAATGATGATAGCAGAGTAGTGGAAATGTATTTATTTGCTCAGCCATTGATAATTTTCATTGAAAATGTGCTTGACGAAGCTAGCAATAAATTAGAGGCCTTTATATCATAAGCGATGGAAGCATAAGAATTGGAGTTTTTACCACACTCGCATCGTGACAATTGTGAGTGTAAATAAACTAATTCAAACAAGTATAGAAGTGTGGAACCTTAATGCCAAGGTTACTTTCTGTAGTCTACCGAACGCAGACGGCTTTGATAAATCTACACTATATTTACTTACTTTAGTTATTTACGTTCACTTTAACTATAATGGTCGCTATAATGTACATCCAAATGAAAAACTTCGGGAGTAAAGTGGACGATTCTTCCAAAATGCTGCAGATCGCGAAATGAACCTTAGGTGTCCCTGCGATGCTGCCTGTACGGCAGTAGTGATACAGAAAAATCAGTTGAATCTCTGCAAGCCTTTCAGTTGATGCTTTCCATATTTTGCTCAATCCATTGCTTACTAAGGTAACTGGGAGCATTCTTGGAGCAACTTTATTTATGGCAAACACAAACCATTTATCTATTTATAAATGCTATCCTTTGGGTTGTCTAACCCAAGAATATAACCTGCAGTGTGTAAAGCTTATTCTTAAGCTCAAAAATTTTACAAATACTGAATCGCTGTCAGATTCCAACCAGTCCCTCTTATGATCAGCTTAAATTATTATTAATGCCCTCCCTCGTTTTAGTTACCAACACGTTTGGTATATAAAAGGCCGCAGTTGCAGTTCAGCTGTCCCTGCAATCCAATCTAGCCACTTTTCTGGTGCATCGACCACTAAGTTGCTTAAGCTCTTGGATATTTATGCACTTGAACTTGCGAACATTGTCACTGCCCTCGATTACTCGATCCGATTCATCGAAATGCCTACATGGCCTTGTGTGTTATTTATTTAAACATTATTTCTACTGGTTACTTGACCGCAACTGCATCATAACATGCGACAAAATAATGTGGAGCCCCTTTATGGCTCCCGGTGCTCTTGTCTACTTTAACGCATTAAAAGGTCTCATCACCTTTTCATCTTAACCGTGAGCAACTCATGCGTAAGCGATAAGTCAAGCTAAACTTCAAGGAGGCAACTTTTGTTTATTCGATAACGATGTACAAATGTATAACACGTCTCACAACCAGTTTTTCACTCCTTTTGGAGCTCAACTAGTACTTCATTCGTTACAGCGATGTTAAGTGGCGAAAAAATAAGCATTTATTAAGCATGCTAATAACTGGAACCGCCAATTTAAATGACAATTTTACTTCGCAAAGTCACTTTTACGCATCCAGACTCAACTCGTTCAAAGTGGATTGCTTACCTGTCACAAAGTGTGACGATAGACTATGTGAGGTACAACTACCTTTACATGCCCAATGGACCGATGCACAAAGCAACTATTTTTAAGATTTTGAAGCTCTCTTACTCCTTGTGGACACTATGGCCTTACCCTTGACAGTTAGGCAGCTCCTGCTGTAAGCAGGCGGACACCACTGAAACCGGTACGGCAACGACGACAACCACAGCGCCAAATGCAGTGAAACAATTCGCTGGCGAACAAGGTGAGAGTAAGTTTGGGCGCAGATGGGCTTGGTGCGGAGAGGAAAGAGGGTAAAAAATTGTTAACCAAAGGGAGATCGCGTTCGAGGTGAGGGGAAACGCTGACGCGTGACAGGCTGCCACCCCAGGAAGGGTCTTCTGGCATTAAGATTCATTATTTTTTTATTACCACAGGTGATTATTTTCACAATCTTCGTCCTTCGTACGAGAAACGTTGACATTTGATTGCTCCTGTTTAGGTCATCCTTCAAGCCGACTTGCCTACGTTCTGCTGTCGAAGTTGTTGGATTATGTAGAGGGTGCCATGTCAAGGTTTCGCGAAGACAAGCCGAGTCGTATGTTCAGTCGACACCAAAACCTTACGCAAACTAGTGAGGATATGAAACTCCTCGTGATGGTCGCTCTGCTCCTGCTGGAGCGCTACTTCAACATTCTCAAGTCTTACTCTACCAACTCCTACTCAAGTGCGTTGATTGAGGAGAAGAAGATGGCCACGATGTGAGTTTGGAATTGAAGTCGATCTGTGAAGGACTTAAAGGGAGCAGGAGCATGCAATTATCCAATCTGACTGAAATTGACCCAGTTCAACCAGCTATTCTCCTTTCCTTCACCTCTAGGCTCTTCACCAAGCTCTTCCCTCTTCTGCATCTGAAGATTCGCTGTTTCGGTGCACACGCCAATGTGACCGTCTCCTGTCTCAAATGCCTCATCGAGTGCCTCGATGTCAAAGCCATTGTGAAGATCAGCTACGCAGAGGACTTTGTTCAACTCCGTCTCATGCCATTCTTCTCCCTCTGTGCAGACGACTTGAATCTCATCATATGAAGTCTCAACTCTGGGAGGTACTCCCATTACAAGGTGGGTTAGCAAACCAACAGATAGTTAACTTCTCCTTGTACTTGCTTCGGCCGCACTGTTCTGCTTTGCCAGGGTACTATTTAACGTGGGGTCTGCAGCATCGACTACCTCCACATGATCCTCGCATGGACACTGAAGGCGATGTTTGAATACATTAGCGAGACAGGAGTGGGTGGTGACCTGCTATTGGGTCATCTGCAGGTCACTTTTTACCGCATTCTCAATGCTCTCTACGTGTTGGGAACAAGTGGTCGAAAGCACGCCAATCGACACCAACTGATGGAAGAGCTGAATCGGTGAGAAGGACATTTTCACTTCGCATGATATTGTTGCTTTTGAATGAGAGTTGATGGGTGGNGGACACTATGGCCTTACCCTTGACAGTTAGGCAGCTCCTGCTGTAAGCAGGCGGACACCACTGAAACCGGTACGGCAACGACGACAACCACAGCGCCAAATGCAGTGAAACAATTCGCTGGCGAACAAGGTGAGAGTAAGTTTGGGCGCAGATGGGCTTGGTGCGGAGAGGAAAGAGGGTAAAAAATTGTTAACCAAAGGGAGATCGCGTTCGAGGTGAGGGGAAACGCTGACGCGTGACAGGCTGCCACCCCAGGAAGGGTCTTCTGGCATTAAGATTCATTATTTTTTTATTACCACAGGTGATTATTTTCACAATCTTCGTCCTTCGTACGAGAAACGTTGACATTTGATTGCTCCTGTTTAGGTCATCCTTCAAGCCGACTTGCCTACGTTCTGCTGTCGAAGTTGTTGGATTATGTAGAGGGTGCCATGTCAAGGTTTCGCGAAGACAAGCCGAGTCGTATGTTCAGTCGACACCAAAACCTTACGCAAACTAGTGAGGATATGAAACTCCTCGTGATGGTCGCTCTGCTCCTGCTGGAGCGCTACTTCAACATTCTCAAGTCTTACTCTACCAACTCCTACTCAAGTGCGTTGATTGAGGAGAAGAAGATGGCCACGATGTGAGTTTGGAATTGAAGTCGATCTGTGAAGGACTTAAAGGGAGCAGGAGCATGCAATTATCCAATCTGACTGAAATTGACCCAGTTCAACCAGCTATTCTCCTTTCCTTCACCTCTAGGCTCTTCACCAAGCTCTTCCCTCTTCTGCATCTGAAGATTCGCTGTTTCGGTGCACACGCCAATGTGACCGTCTCCTGTCTCAAATGCCTCATCGAGTGCCTCGATGTCAAAGCCATTGTGAAGATCAGCTACGCAGAGGACTTTGTTCAACTCCGTCTCATGCCATTCTTCTCCCTCTGTGCAGACGACTTGAATCTCATCATATGAAGTCTCAACTCTGGGAGGTACTCCCATTACAAGGTGGGTTAGCAAACCAACAGATAGTTAACTTCTCCTTGTACTTGCTTCGGCCGCACTGTTCTGCTTTGCCAGGGTACTATTTAACGTGGGGTCTGCAGCATCGACTACCTCCACATGATCCTCGCATGGACACTGAAGGCGATGTTTGAATACATTAGCGAGACAGGAGTGGGTGGTGACCTGCTATTGGGTCATCTGCAGGTCACTTTTTACCGCATTCTCAATGCTCTCTACGTGTTGGGAACAAGTGGTCGAAAGCACGCCAATCGACACCAACTGATGGAAGAGCTGAATCGGTGAGAAGGACATTTTCACTTCGCATGATATTGTTGCTTTTGAATGAGAGTTGATGGGTGGGTTTTGTGTACCCTCTTTTAGACACCGGCCAATGCTGAGTGAATGTCTGGCTGCCCTGACCACCTCCCACCCGATGGCTTTCCTTGAGCTCGAATTGAGCGCTCTCAATCCAAGACCAACTGCATACAGCACAGAGGAGGCCAACTGCACCTTCAAAGCCAGAGATAAGTCCGTGTGAACCAACTTGCCAGCTTTATCAAATGGCCGTAATCAGCGTCAAGAGAAATTGACGCCCTTAAGAGTTGAGCAGTACCTCCCATACCTGACGTCACTTCTGCCTTTTGGACCTGCTTCAAAGGATTAGCAAGACCCCGCCCTCTCTCCACAAAATAATTGATCACATCGCCCACCTAGCCAAAGCCGGTTCCAGTGGCATTCAAGAGCTCCATCTCATTTAAGTCAATCTCCCCATGTTATGCTCCTACCTGCCGGTCTGGTGGCGCAAAAACCTTGCTCAGCGATAATGTGCGCGCCGTCGACCAGGCACAAAGGCGGCCTCCTTCTTTCCCGACAATGAGGAGTTTCTGGCCGCTGTGGGTGCTGAAGGTGAAGGGTTGCTTAAACTTGGAAGTGGTGGTGGCAATGGAGGTGACAGTGGCAATGGTGGTGGAGACAATGCTGATGATGACGAAGATGAGGAGAAGAAATGGGGTGCGGCCACCGGTCCGATCACCACAGTGACAGCGAATCTGATGAACCGTGTTTTGGAATCAGTGTTGCAGTTGATCCAAAATACTATTGACAATGGCACTCCACCGTGGATGACGAGGATCGCAAATAGGTTCTGGTGGCGAGACTCCTGACATCTGTTTTCTTACCTCACGAATTGCATCCTGTTCCATTGGTGGTGTCCGCAATTTTATTCTAATCCGTGATAAGAAAAACCCATGTAGGCGGGTACAGAAGGGCTAGGAGGTGATGGGTGTGGCTGCAGAGGCTGAAGTCCGTGCAAGCGCTAGCTTTCGGTATTCCCTTGCTACCACTACAACGCAGTCTGATATTTGAGCCGAGAATTCCCCATCGATATTCCAGGTCGTGAGGAAAGTTGGTCAAAATGCCAGTTCCTAGAAACAGAAAGGTGTCATTTGTGTCTGCCAATATGGCATCAAAGGTACTAGTACCGTTGACTTCCCTAACGGNCTCTCCCTCTCCCCTACTGCATTTCAGATGGTTAAAGTTGTCGTTGCTAGACGTCCTCGCATCTGATCAGGCGGACTGCCCACCGACTTTACCTTCTTGCCCATTTTCGATGCGTTCCAGACAAGGACGGCGATGTGAGTGCTATTCGAGTGTGCTGAAGCAGGGCTTTTCCATCTTATCATGTTGACCGTTGAATGCTTCTACTAAGCATCCCTCTCACTCAGTCGAATTTCTTGCCTTGCGGAGACAACTTTTGCTAACCTTACAATTTAGATTCACCGCATGTGCTCGTGTCTGCGGTGCCTTTCAATCTCTTGACAATCTCATTTTTCCATATGCTTATTTGTAATTTCTGTAGCAGTTTAAGAATCGCTACGGCTGTAAAGTTTTGCTTTTCATGAAGCTTTATATTAACATTAACTATTCGGTTAGACTGTAGGCTTACATAACTGACGCTAGAGGTGTCCTGATCCTGCTTTCCTTAAAGCAGTGCCTTGAGTTTGGTATGGTGTGTGCCATTCACTTGAGTTGTAAAACTCATCTTATCATGTTTTTGCCACTGAAGTGAATTCGCCTTCAATTTCTACTAGTAGACAACTACAGGCATGCGCTTTTCAGTAATCATGAATTCTGCGTACTACTTGTCTTTGCTGTAGGACCAAGTCCTCAAACACTAGAGCGAGAGATCATGGAGGCGCCCACAGTCGTGGAACAGAAGCCCACTTTAACCTCCACCTTCCTTATCTCGATTTTTGCACGCAACCTTTATCGGTTCGAATTGGGTGCTCTCATCCTTGCCTTTGTGATCAACTTCCTCCTTTTCCTCTTCTACAGGGTGAAATCCGGTTCCCTTTTCCACACAACAAGCCATTCCTATTCAAAGTTCTACCAACTAGGGTTTTCACCGCTAGATTGAAAAACGAGGACCCGGTGCAGAAAAGGCGGCAGAGGAGGCCGCAATTGTTGCCTCGTTTGTCACATCAATCACTGACACCGTCTCTAGCATCGCGAACTCCTTCAGGACACAGAAGTCGACGTGGGACTAGAGGAAGAAGAGGAGTGGATCACGTTAGCTGAGTCAGCCTCGTATTTGGGTCCATTGCTCAAGATACTCGCTATTGCTCACTCAATCCTCTCCATGAAGGTGAGTAATCCAACAATCGATTTCTCAACTGTCGAGTTCTCAAACTTAAATGAATCCCTCTCTTTGCTGCTAGGTTACCCTCGTTATATTCAAACGGAAGAAGGAAATATCTCGAATGCCCGAATTCGAGGGCATTTGAATAGCTGAACAGCCTTCTGATGAGAGGCTAAGAGCTCAATGGGACAAATTAGTACTTTCCACTCCCAGCTTTCCCCACATGTGCTGGGACAAGTTCGTTAAGAAGAAAGTCCTCAAAAGTATCGAGAGCAGTGTGACCAACAGCAGAAAAGGCGACTTCTTGGGATGAAGACTGGCAGTAACAACGGAGGTAGCAGTGGAATTACCTGGAGCGGACGCTTCGAGGTGGTCTCGAATAGCTGGTTCTATCCAACGTGGCTTCAGGGGATGGATCTGCAATACCTGCTCTGGAAGTTGGGTGTCGTCTCCACAGATAGCGTAGGTTTCCAGTTATTCCAAAATCGGTCTACGCAGAGGAGACAACGCTCACACATTTTTTATCTACTTAGTCGTTTCTGTACCTTGTGGTCGACTTTATTGTTTCTCTGCTGCGAAATGCAAACTACTTCTTCTTTTCATGCCACCTGCTGGATGTGGCTATTTCATTCAAAATACTGGCCACCATTGTACAACCGGTTACATACAACGCGAAACAGGTAGGTCACACTTTATTGCATTCTGATAGCTTGGCGCATCACGCAGTGGTCTGGTGTAGGTCGTGTCTGACATCCTGTTTCACCGACCCCTCCATCATGTAGAGGTGACTAGTTTGGTGAGATTCCAACTGTTTTGAGGCGTACTTTGGACTGACTATCAGGCTTGATCACTTCGATATGCGACTAACACTGAAGTCAAGCTATTTCGGCTAATCTACTGTGAATGTACGTTCTCTACGGCCTTGGCAACCAAAGTTGGGTAGCCTTATTTCACTTAAGTAGTCATTGGCATAGACGAATTCCTTTAAGGAAAGAGCCATCTTTTACACCCTTAAATTGCAGTTTAAAAGAATCATAGTTGGTTAAGGCATTTCATAGCTTTCCTGTGCACCTGTTTACGAAATTCTAACCCAGCTCCGCTTCACTTTATCTGTCGCATGTAACAAAAGCTGCGATCTTTTGGCCTTTGGTCATTTGGAAATGGTGGTTGTGAGCGAATCCGTGTTTTTACACACACAACCCCAGGTGTAATGACCACATGGTGCCATATCCGAGCCTGTCGCGCCACATCCACGAGGGTGTGAATGTAGCAGATGATGACCTAATGCTAACGCAAGCCTTTGCTCAAAACTCGTTTACAATTTCCGACGTGACTGGGTCTTTACATGGTGATGCAAATCCAGCCATGCGGGTGCGACTTTGACCGACATGGGTTTGGATGTTCTCGAGGTACAAGGCTGATGGAATTGCGGACCACGTGATGAGGGAACTAATCCATGGTAAAATGTCTGAGCCTGAGGCTTCAGCGTTTGGAGCGTAACAGCGGTGGTTACGGAGTGAGGTTGATACTTCCATTGACTGAGAGAGGCAGGCTTCGGTCCATGAGCCTAAAGGATTCGTGTCGAGACACCAAACACCCTTAAAATTTGTTTCGCAAGTAGCTGCTGATGGTAAGAAATGCCGAGTCTGGGGGTCCCTAGAGCGAGGAAATTTAACTTGAAAGCGATTGAGGAGCTGTCTACTACTTTTACCCTTCTGGATCTTTCGATGAATCCCTGATTTGTATGGGCATAAACATAACCAACCTTCGCCTGTTTCAGCTCGTGTTGGCGGTCATGTTGACTCCAGTTGTGATCCACCCTTACAATGTCATCGCATTCAACCTCTTCCGCAAATTCTACACCAAAGAGGGGAATGGAGAGAAGGAATACAAGTGTAATGACATGTTGACTGCGAGCGATTTCTCTATCATCCCTCTCATTTCCTCCTTCTCCCGACGTAACAAACGCTATTTGCTCTCTCTCCTTTTCTTTCCCTCTAGTGTTTCGTCTTCCACCTCCACAGGAGTCTGCAAGCGGGTGGTAGAGTTGGAGATGAGTTTTAACCACCCGATGGAGACGCATATGAAGCGCTAGGGATCCTCTTTGACTTGTCATTCTTCTTCTTTGTTATTACCATCCTCCTCGCGATCATGCAAGTTTTGTGCCTCCTCCCTCTTCTTTTGACTGGAGCCGATCATTTGGATTGTTAGGAGAAAGTGTCAGACCTTTAAAGTTTTGGCTTTGTTGTCTATCCAGGTCTGGCGTGGTTTCCTCGATCTTTTCTCCACGAATTCTCATCACATGAAGCGCCTTTCCACCGCCTAATCCACTTTGTTTCAAACCTGTTAAATGTCTTGCTTTCTTTCTCATTCATCAACTATTGGCTCACCTTAT
Organism: Taenia saginata; assembly: GCA_001693075.2. Taxonomy (NCBI): domain Eukaryota; kingdom Metazoa; phylum Platyhelminthes; class Cestoda; order Cyclophyllidea; family Taeniidae; genus Taenia; species Taenia saginata. The sequence continues at coordinate 82,771 of LWMK02000210.1, forward strand.
GTGTAGGTGGAGGTTTGGCTTCAATCACACCATTTAATTGAGTGGAAAATTGTCCACTGAAGTCCCCTTTTTCACGGAGCAATTGTAGTTTTGCCATCTGGAAATTGTGGCGGAAGGCGTTTTCTTCTGCTCTAGTGCCACAAGGGCTGTAGAGCTTTTATCGCAAGAATGCGTACACGAATCAACCAGTTGGGAGTCCTTAAACCCCTTGCTAATTTGGAATGCCTTCTTCCGGGGCAAGACGATGCCTTGCCACAATGAGTCGCCATTCGATATGGTCTCTGGTAATGTAGGCGTGCCCGAAAGCCCTACTTGTACCTTTCAGCTGAAGGGTTACCACTCATCAAAACCTCTTTGACGCATCAACTTTGCTGGTTGATATCAGACAGACCGACCACAAGGGTGTGTCCTGTCCGAGTCCTCCTATGAGGATGGATCCACTGGCCGTCGGAACGTATTTGCCTATGTTCACCCACCCACTCTTAAGATCGTCCTGCCGTTGGGGTTTAGTTTAGGACCCGGCAGATAGAGTCAGGTTTCTTTGCTTCTTCTACTACCGCCCTCTCGAAATGGGACCAGGAGTCTGCAAGTAGCGATTAGGACCCAAGCTACTTGTTGGGTAGATGACGTTGTGGAATTCCATAACTCATTCCAGATCAAATGTCACCTCCGGGAAAAGGAAAAGGGAGATCGTGGTTCCACGGTTGTGGTTTGCAGTTCTATAGCACCTTTACCGGTCAAAATGGAGTCGAACAAATAAGCTCGGTCAGAAAGTGCAAAGTTCTGTGCGATAAGCTATAAATCACAATGTAAATTGACACCTATTCGGTTCACCAGTTAATAATGAATTCGCCTTTCTAGAAAGAATTTGTGGTAATTGACTCCGACATTACTGTAAACAAGTGGTTCTAGGTGGAACTGGGTGGCGGAATTTGGGCGCATTTTGTTGAGAAATAACAGATCAANAGTTGTGGTTTGCAGTTCAATAGCACCTTTAACGGTCAAAATGGAGTCGAACAAATAAGCTCGGTCAGAAAGTGCAAAGTTCTGTGCGATAAGCTATAAATCACAATGTAAATTGACACCTATTCGGTTCACCAGTTAATAATGAATTCGCCTTTCTAGAAAGAATTTGTGGTAATTGACTCCGACATTACTGTAAACAAGTGGTTCTAGGTGGAACTGGGTGGCGGAATTTGGGCGCATTTTGTTGAGAAATAACAGATCAAACTACTGAGGGATTTGATGAAGCGTACGAGAAAAAGAATGGAAGGTGTCGAACTCAGAAAATGTATTAATAGCCATAAACCGTGGCCGAATGGAAATTTCTTTAGCCCCCGATTATATCCAGCCTTTAGGATGACAACCACTTCAACCTGGTCTCCAAGATGGCATCACTTCCAGCCCAGAGACGTCATTGGTAAGGGGATTACCTTCAATAGTTTCCCAAGGATACTAGTGTTTTGTTCAAGCTTGAGACAGAGAAAGGAGCATCGAGCTACCTCACCGAACAAAAAAGATCCTCCCACCCTAGAAGTCTACGGTCGAACACCAGCATGAACTTGAGTTCGACCTAGGGATTGCCCCAAATTGATCCCATAATGTACTTAAACCTGCTCCTCGTTGAAATGAGATTTAGTTAGTGAAGAAAATGCTCGTAGTTTCGCATTTGCTGCTGTCTGTGTTGAGATGATTGTGTCCATCCCATAACGAACGTTTTCACAAGTAAACTGGTTTTCTGTTCCGTATAAATTACTGCCAACTTTCTCTGTTCATAATTTGCCATTAAAATTCCATTTTTGCCCATAATACATGTTGATGCCCACAGTAATTGGTTAAAAGTGAGGAGTTGCTCATTTGTTTCTGATTCTCCCATACAAAAACCAAACAAATGGATTGAAATGTGTCTTAAATTGATTTAAATGTTTGAAATCTAAGTATAATTCAGCCTAATTTACTGAGATATCTAGTTTTGGTACCTCCACAAAGGTATTTAATAACTCTTGAAAAGGCATTCTCTCCCAGCACATCCTAGCCATCCCTTCAGCCATGCAAATTTCTGTTGCGGGATAGTTGGCGAAAAATTGGGTAGTTCTTTAGCAGAAAAATCGCAAATTGTGCAATTTTTCTTTCTTCTCTTCCACTTCGCACGGAATAAAGGGCACAAGAAACTTAACCACAGTAAATTTTCCTAAATGTGTTGCACCAAAGCGTAGGCACCACTAAAAGACGCATCTATTAATGGACATTTGACACTTCAGAAGCAAAGATTTTATAGAAAACTCTGCAGGAATCTAGCACCGTGAAAGGCTAATTCCGTCCGGGTGACAACTTAATTAATTTACAACGTTACAGCCTGTTTATTAATGGATACATCTGCTTACGACCCACCCATCGATCTCCGTCCGTTGCGACTTCAAGGCGACTTCCATCGGGAGGACAGGGAATAAGTGATTTTTCCAGTCAGTTGATGAGTAAAAGTGGGGAGAACCAAAGTGCAACCATAATGCGCAACAATACGTGTTTCTCCGAACAAAACCAAAATAAAATCGCGTAACCCGACCCTCCCAGACAATTGTCACGAATAAAACTGCTCACATCCTGCCGGTCTGACCCAAAAAATTGATTTCTATTGACTCTACCAATCCATAAATACAGTAAGTACTTCAGTCGAAGAAGCAACAGAGAACGGTGAAAAGCCTTTTGGATCTCAACGATCATCATCACATCTCCGCGCGGTGAGTGTTATGAAGGCCAATCTATGCACAGCTGGTGGTGCGACAAATCACCGACAGTCAGGAAGATATTTGATGCTAATGGGTTATTTCCCTTCAACGTGATTCCCACCGAAACATGCATGGACTTAGTACAGTGGTTTGGCCCAGTTCTATGCTTGCCCACACTCCACGATCTGTACATTGGCAAGGTTGGTCGCCGTTTATAAAAACGTTTGCTTGATTTCTCACTAACTTTAACACCTAATTGGAAAATGTTATGCCAATTCAGCTGCATGCAAATCACAGGCTGGACACCTCCCAAAGCATCACCTGAAGGAGTTGGAATCACGGGAGCATTGTTGGGGATTGGCAAGCACTAATGTACAATGAGCACGAGCATCACGCGGGACAATGAGAGAAAAGTTGACTAATACCAGCACACAGGTCAGTTAGAAAGAAAACAGAAATAATCAGATGACTGGAGTAAAGATGTTGGCCAAGTTCGTATCCGTGGAAGTGGGCACCATGGGATAAGGCTGCGAAGGGATCACATTGTGGGCACAAGTAGGCGTGACGGTTTATGCGGAAGCCAAAATGACAATCGCCATGTGCAAAGCCGAAGATATGGTCACAGCAATGATGGCAAGTATCAAACACGACCGGGTTTGTGCTTACACCAACGCTTGAGAAGAAACCTCCGCATGCCATGGAGGTGAAGGAGCTGGTTGATGGTGTACAAGCTCTCCTCTACCTCTATCTAGCCTTGAACGCACCATGATTACCATTNACAATCGCCATGTGCAAAGCCGAAGATATGGTCACAGCAATGATGGCAAGTATCAAACACGACCGGGTTTGTGCTTACACCAACGCTTGAGAAGAAACCCCCGCATGCCATGGAGGCGAAGGAGCTGGTTGATGGTGTACAAGCTCTCCTCTACCTCTATCTAGCCTTGAACGCACCATGATTACCATTGTTGTTGATTATTGCTTGCAACCGCCTAATAAATGTTTGGGCACCTGCATTTCAACCCACGACAGCCCCTTTTTTGGGTATACGGAATGCATTAGCAAATCAGAAGTCCTCTGAGAGCCTCTAACTAAAGGTTCTTTTGGAGGAAAGGGTGCAAATAGTGCCACATGCATTGCTTCTCTTTTCTATTTGAAAGCCATAAGCACAGTTTTTGATTTGCATAACAATTAAAATAAAAAATTGACTCACTCAAGACAATGCCGTACTTTAAACCAATAGTAGCTTAGAGGATTGGATATGGTTGGATGAAAGCATGCCTATATGGTCAAATTGGTGCTTCATATATGAATCGCTGGTAAGCAAACCTCAAAGGCGAAGGAGAGTATTTGAATTGAGACGGTGTTGAAGAAGTTAAGGAAAGTGATGAGGACAAAATTGAAAGAAAAATGAGGTAGAGACATATTTGAGCAATGCGTTGTCCGCAGCAGTGCCTCAATCAATCGGAGCATAATTTGTGTCGATTCGTTAAGAGATGTCGCCGTGAACTTCCATGCAGCCCACAACGACCCCGCAAGGCTGGTCGGATCACCATTTACAACACAGGTGCCACAAATATGGAGTCGACATAGTTGGGGAAAAGGGAAGGTATGTGATTGCGAATTCTTTAAACGACTTGTTCATGCGTCTTATCTAAGCAACATTTTAATGCGTCAAAATCCAAATGAAAGTGTCCTATAAATAACGGCCTTTTAATGCTACTGGAAAATGCAGCATTTTTGGATTTAATCGGTACGTGCATCAAAGTTCATGTGCATTGCTGCGATGCAGCCAAACAAATAGAACTCAAGTAACATTTGCCATTAATATGCATCCTTGCAAGGCTCAGCGCGAGATTGCCGTCACATCGTACTCGATCTCCTGTTTGAGGTGCCGTTGCCTGTTTCTGGGTCATTTCGTGCAAAGGCTAGCAAACTTAGCAGATCCTTTGAAGTAGACCCTGTGGTAGCTCACCAAGCCAAGGAAGCCGTGGACCTGCGTCTGGCCGGTTGGTGTTAGCCAAGTTCTCACTTGTAATTTGCGATCTTCGGTAAACATTACCCTACCTAACGAGACTGCAATTCTCACGAAAGTGACCGAGCATTGAAGAACTTGCATTCAAAGTCAATCCTGCTTCTTGCACCAATTGCAGGATAGTGTTGTGACCTCGGATGTCCATAATAAAAACAAGGATGCCATCGAGGCAGATCANCTTCGGTAAGCATTACCCTACCTAACGAGACTGCAATTCTCACGAAAGTGACCGAGCATTGAAGAACTTGCATTCAAAGTCAATCCTGCTTCTTGCACCAGTTGCAGGATAGTGTTGTGACCTCGGATGTCTATAAAAAAACAAGGATACCATCGAGGCAGATCATACAGTGGGTCGAAAGTGTTTTCAGTATAGTCGGCGTGTCTCCAGTATAGTCGGCATGTCTCCGATTCCATCCCAATGTCAATGCAGGGGGCTAACCCAGTCTTGCCAAAACACACGACCATTTAAACCAATTGGGTTTCATGGGAGCGGCAATCAATTCTTCGCTTAATTCCTTGATTGTTGGTTCATTTTGGCCAGAATTTTGAGTGGGACCCTAAGCTAGCATTAGAATCATGCGTCGATTGCTGGGTGTTTTGTTCAACCACCTATGCACCCATTCGTCATTCAATTACTTATTGCCTGCTAGCCTATATTTTACCTTCTCCAGTCACCGACCGCTCATCTGTTCGACCCTGTACCGAATCAGCCATTAAGTTTACCTTTTGCTCCATAGCCCTTAGAACGACTGCCGTTAACAAGTTTACATGGGACTTCTGCACACATCCTTTTCTTCTCCAATCAGCACTTGCGGTTCTCTGGTGGAAAGAGCATCTACTTTAGTATATTGCACATTGCTGGGTTTATTTACGCAAATCAGCTGGCAATTGCGGAAAAGACCCGAGAACACCATTTTAGGATCAACATTACATTGCCATATTACAATGCAGCAAATTTGAGGCAGTGGACATCAGAACATTCTCTATTAATTATAATGAATGAGATATTAGTGAAGTTTTGTAGCCATATGTGCTTTTGTGGACTATCAGTTGTGGTTTTAAAACCAAACGCATGATAATCTGGCATTACATTTTAAAATGTAGCACTTGCAGAGAAAGTCTTCGTGTCATTGCATATGCATACCTACTGATAATCTAATCCACGTGGAGGATTTGTGACTACCCATGTTTCTGTCCATCATGCATTTTGCATCACAAATATTGTAGCGCACAGAAAATGACACCTTCCGAGCCAACATATTATGATGGTGGCGCAGACGAACTTAAGGGAATTGTGGCTGACAAACAGATGGAGCGGGACTCAGTTAGGTGTGGCTAAACCCAAGATCCAGTAGTCTGCGTGGGAAATTAGACCCTTATTCCATGATGGTCTAGAATGGAGCGCACCAAAGTTGGGGTGTGTTCAAAAGAACACGGCAGCTAGCTTCACAAGTGTGTTCAAATGAACACGGCAGCTAGTTTCACAATGCGATGCCCGAACTCATGGAAAGAGAAGAGTTTGATAAAAGGTGGGGTGGTTGGGAAGAGAGGCTTTGCTGCCACCATACTTGGTGTTAATTGGTAGCTAGGTATGCGATAGAATTCCTCCCTCGAAAGTGCATGAGCTCACCCTTATCACTTTACGAATAGGAAGTAATGAAATCTACTTGCACTTGACTGCTCAATTTTAACACTTCACATCAGTAAAGCTACGAGCTGAGCACGCGAGTCATCCAACCCAACTACCACATCTCCGAACGACAATTCAACCGCTGTGCCAGACAGAAAATCAGCAAAGTAAACATTTATTGTAACAATCCGAATAGCTGTATTGGTCGCAAAAACGTGTACAAGGGAGTATTCTCATTCGCAGAATAAGTAGCTGCCAATAAACCAAGGTTATGCTTTTGTCAGCTAAAAGAACACGCCAACGAGTAAACCGAGAATATCACCACCTTCTTTCAACTTCGAAAGAGCGCCCTTAACCAGCACGTCTTGCACCTCGTTGAGGATCCTAGTAACATTTGACAGACGCGAATTGATAGTTTTCAGAATTGGTGGTTCTAAATCAACCCAGATTTTTGGAAAATTGGGCACCAACTCACGCAGAGCAGCCAGTTTCTTCGGACCCATCCACTTCAATACACAATCAATGAGAGGTATTTTTGACTGCATCATTTTAAGCTCCTTGTCCGTAACGATAGGAGCCCCAGTGACAGATGCTGCTGGTGCCTCCTTCGTGACCTCCTCCTTCTTCTTCTTAGGCACAAGCGTCGATTTCTCCAGAGGAGTACTTGTGTTTGGCGTCTCAGTTGCAACCTTCTTCAGCGCCTCTTCCGTCACCGCCTTTTTCTTCTCGAGCAGAAGCGTTGATGTTTGCAGAGGAGTAGATGTGCTTGGCAGTGAGGGCACATGTTCCGCAAGGGAGGGCAATTTTGCTACAAGAGCTTGCAGCACCTCAGGATCCAAGGCTTGCAAGTATTTGGAGATGTTGGGCAGTTTGTCGAAAACGACTTTCAATGTGTCGGGCTTCTTCTTCGACAATATTTTGCCAAATTCAGGAACGTGTTCAGTGACGTAGAGGAGAGTCTCATTATCCATGTTGGCCAGAAGGCCGTGGAGGTTTTGATGGTTCTTGAGTATGTACTGGACAAAGTTGGGAGCAGCATTTAGCAAGCCATTGGCATAGTGAATGGGGATACTTGGCATTGTTGATATAATTAGCTGCGTAGCGTTGGAATCAACGGCTCTTATCGAATCGGGTTTCTTATTAGAAGGCTTTGAGGTTGTAGTCTTAGGCTTTTTAGTGACTTTCTTCTGCTTAGGCATATGCGGTGGCATGCGTTGACTGAAATATGGGTCGGTACCTGTTAGCATACTGTCGATGCCAGGTGCAGTCGCGACGATCGATTGGAGAAGTACCGGATCCATGCTTGCCAGGATGTCTTTGATGTTTGGCAGTCCAACAATCATTGACTGGAATGCATGTGGGTTCATATTGGAGGCGAAACTACCAACTCCCGGTACGTACATCAATGCAGACTGAAGCAGCAGTGGGTCTACGGACATTAGAAGTTGATTCAAGTTTGGGGTGTTCAGGAGCATCGATTGCAGAACAACTGGATCCATGGTGTGCACTGAAGTGGGAAAGCTGGGCATGTCGTGCGTCATCATTGGATCATAGCCATATCCAAAGATGGCATTTTCATATCCTGTGATCATTGCGGGTGGATGCGATTTGCCATAATTGTCAACGGAGTGACAAACGCCATCGTGACAGACAACTTGGCAGTTGCCACCAGCGATGCAACCATAACCCTGGAATGGTCCACTGAAGCATTCGTCAGCTTGACACTGCGTAAAGTCATAAAAGTCCCCGCATATCCCATCCTTACATCCACTCCAGTAGCCGCAGTTTCCACCATAGCAGCCTCGCTCACCAAGGGCCCCACTACCCCATGCCTCCTGAATCCCCTTCCGTGGAAAGACGGAGTTCCCAAAACCATGGCACAGTGACTGGGAACAGGTGTAGTTGCAAATTCCACCTTGACATCCATAGCCAGTATCTGCATCAGAGTGGCACACGGATGACTGACATGACGGGAACGTTGGACGCTCTGCATAATCAAAGCCACTGACTAAGAGACAGCTGTATACAATGGTAAAAGCGGTCCCTGCATTCATTGCATCAATTTGATGTTTGACGATTTCGGTATGTTCTTTTATAGACCTTTGTGGCATGATCACGCCTCACTGACCCCGATTCACCGTGTTCGGATGTGCTATTATGGTAGCACGTGGATTCGGAAGGTGTTATCCTCTGTGTACTAAATAAGGCATGATTTAAAATGCGTGATGGACAAAAGTGTGGGTTACACCATTTCCACAAACTCTTTGGATTACCAGTGGCTACGCCTTTGCAATACTGCGGCTCATTTGCTACGTAAATGCTTCGCTACCAATGCCTTGCAGCTCCAACACGAGCTGACGACCACCTCAACATCAACGGTTCAGTGACAAACAATGCACATGATCGTAACTTAGGTAGCCAAGACGAAATGGACTTGCACGGCCACCCGTCCCACCGACTTGAAGGATTCTCTGCCATCTGCATGGCGATGGATCCATTGGAGACTTCAGTGCACCACTACCTCATTTCTGCTTCTGCAGCACTAAATGTCTAATCATCAAAATGAAAAAGAAGCAAGGAGAGCCCTGAAAATTGCATTGACACCCACTAAACACATTGTTTGAGCACTTGAAGTGCGCATGAAAATAGCAGTCGTGACGATGGTGGAGCTACAATTATGCATGGGGTCGCTCAAAATTCCGCAGTCGTTAAAGAGCCATAAGAAGTCTCTCATGCTAAAACCGACATTACACTGAGCCGTGGAACTTGATGCTGAGGTGGTCGTCAGCTCGTGTTGGAGCTGCAAGGCATTGGTAGCGAAGCATTTACGTAGCAAATGAGCCGCAGTATTGCAAAGGCGTAGCCACTGGTAATCCAAAAACGGTGAATCGGGGTCAGTGAGGCGTGATCATGCCACAAAGGTCTATAAAAGAACATACCGAAATCGTCAAACATCAAATTGATGCAATGAATGCAGGGACCGCTTTTACCATTGTATACAGCTGTCTCTTAGTCAGTGGCTTTGATTATGCAGAGCGTCCAACGTTCCCGTCATGTCAGTCATCCGTGTGCCACTCTGATGCAGATACTGGCTATGGATGTCAAGGTGGAATTTGCAACTACACCTGTTCCCAGTCACTGTGCCATGGTTTTGGGAACTCCGTCTTTCCACGGAAGGGGATTCAGGAGGCATGGGGTGGTGGGGCCCTTGGCGAGCGAGGCTGCTATGGTGGAAACTGCGGCTACTGGAGTGGATGTAAGGGTGGGATATGCGGGGACTTCTATGACTTTACGCAATGTCAAGCTGACGAATGCTTCAGTGGACCATTCCAGGGTTATGGTTGCATCGCTGGTGGCAACTGCCAAGTTGTCTGTCACGATGGCGTTTGTCACTCCGTTGACAATTATGGCAAATCGCATCCACCCGCAATGATCACAGGATATGAAAATGCCATCTTTGGATATGGCTATGATCCAATGATGACGCACGACATGCCCAGCTTTCCCACTTTGGTGTACACCATGGATCCAGTTGTTCTGCGATCGATGCTCCTGAACACCCCAAACTTGAATCAACTTCTAATGTCCGTAGACCCACTGCTGCTTCAGTCTGCATTGATGTACGTACCGGGAGTTGGTAGTTTCGCCTCCAATATGAACCCACATGCATTCCAGTCAATGATTGTTGGACTGCCAAACATCAAAGACATCCTGGCAAGCATGGATCCGGTACTTCTCCAATCGATCATCGCAACTGCACCTGGCATCGACAGTATGCTAATAGGTACCGACCCATATTTCAGTCAACGCATGCCACCGCATATGCCTAAGCAGAAGAAAGTCACTAAAAAGCCTAAGACTACAACCTCAAAGCCTTCTAATAAGAAACCCGATTCGATAAGAGCCGTTGATTCCAACGCTACGCAGCTAATTATATCAACAATGCCAAGTATCCCCATTCACTACGCCAATGGCTTGCTAAATGCTGCTCCCAACTTTGTCCAGTACATACTCAAGAACCATCAAAACCTCCACGGCCTTCTGGCCAACATGGATAATGAGACTCTCCTCTACGTCACTGAACACGTTCCTGAATTTGGCAAAATATTGTCGAAGAAGAAGCCCGACACATTGAAAGTCGTTTTCGACAAACTGCCCAACATCTCCAAATACTTGCAAGCCTTGGATCCCGAGGTGCTGCAAGCTCTTGTGGCAAAATTGCCCTCCCTTGCGGAACATGTGCCCTCACTGCCAAGCACAACTGCTCCTCCGCAAATATCAACGCTTCTGCTCGAGAAGAAAAAGGCGGTGACGGAAGAGGCGCTGAAGAAGGTTGCAACTGAGACGCCAAATACAAGTACTCCTCTGGAGAAATCGACGCTTGTGCCTAAGAAGAAGAAGGAGGAGGTCACGAAGGAGGCACCAGCAGCATCTGTCACTGGGGCTCCTATCGTTACGGACAAGGAGCTTAAAATGATGCAGTCGAAAATACCTCTCATTGATCGTGTATTGAAGTGGATGGGCCCAAAGAAACTGGCTGCTCTGCGTGAGTTGGTGCCCAATTTTCCAAAAATCTGGATTGATTTAGAACCTCCAACTCTGATTACCATCAATTCGCATCTGTCAAATGTTACGCGGATCCTCAACGAGTTGCAAGATGTGCTGGTTAAGGGCGCTCTTTCGAAGTTGAAAGAAGGTGGTGATATTCTCGGTTTACTCGTTGGCGTGCTCCTTTAGCTGACAAAAGCATGACCTTGGTTTATTGGCAGCTACCTATTCTGCAAATGAGAATGCTCTCTCGTACACGTTTTTGCGGCCAATGCAGCTATTCGGATTGTTACAATAAATGTTTACTTTGCTGACTTTCTGTCTGACACAGCGGTTGAATTGTCGTTCGGAGATGTGGTAGTTGGGTTGGATGACTCGCGTGCTTAGCTTGTAGCTTTACTGATGTAAAGTGTTAAAAATGAGCAGTCAAGTGCAAGTGGATTTCATTACTTCCAATTCGTAAAATGATAAGGGCGAGCTTATACACTTTCGAGGGAGGAATCGTACCGCACACCTAGCTAACAATTAACACCAAGTATGGTGGCAGCGAAGTCTCTCTTCCCAATCACCCCACCTTTTATCAAACTCTTCTCTTTCCATGGGTTCGGGCATCACATTTTGAAACTGGCTGCCGTGTTCATTTGAACACACCCCAACTTTGGTACGCTCCTTTCTAGACCCTCGTGGGAGAAGGGTCCGATTTCCCACGCAGACTACTGGATCTTGGGTTTAGCTACACCTAACTGAGTCCCGCTCCATCTGTTTGTCAGCCACAATTCCCTTAAGTTCGTCTGCGCCACCATCATAATATGTTGGCTCGGAAGGTGTCATTTTCTGTGCGCTACAATATTCGTGATGAAAAATGCATGATGGACAGAAATGTGGGCATTCACAAATCTTCCACGTGGATTGAATTATCAGTGGGTATGCATATGCAATGCCACGACGACTTTCTCTGCAAGTGCTACATTTTGAAATGCAATGCCGGATTATCGTGCGTTTGGTTTTAAATCTACAGCTGATAGTCCATAAAAGCACATGTGGCTACAAAACTTCAATAATGTTTCATTTATTATAATTAATAGAGAAGGTTTTGATGTCCACTGCCTCAAATTTGCTGCATTGTAGTATGGCAATGTAATGTTGATCCTAAAATGGTGTTTCCAGGTCTTTTTCGCAATTGCCAGTTGGTTTGCGTAAATAAACCTAACAATGTGCAATATGCTGAAGTAGATGCTCTTTCCACCAGAGAACCGCAAGTGCTGATTGGAGAAGAGAAGGATGTGTGCAGAGGTCCCATGTAAACTTATTAACGGCAGTCGTTCTAAGGACTATGGAGCAAAAGGTAAACTTAATGGCTGATTCGGTACAGGATCGAAAAGATGAGCCTTCGGTGACTGGAGAAGGTAAAATATAGGCTAGCAGGTAATAAGTAATTGAGTGACGAATGGGTGCATAGGTGGTTGAACAAAACACCCAGCAATCGACGCATGATTCTGATGCTAGCTTAGGGTCCCACTCAAAATTCTGGCCAAAATGAACCAACAACCAAGGAATTAAGCGAAGAATTGATTGCCGTTTCCATGAAACCCAATTGGTTTAAATGGTCGTGTGTTTTGGCAAGACTGGGTTAGCCCGCTGCATTGACATTAGGATGGAATCGGAGACACGCCGATTATACTGAAAACACTTTCGACCCACTGTATGATCTGCCTCGATGGCATCCTTGTTTCCATTATAGACGTCCGAGGTCACAACACTATCCTGCAACTGGTGCAAGAAGCTGGATTGACTTTTAATACAAGTTCTTCAATGCTTGGTCAATTTCTTGGGACTTGCAGTCTCGTTAGGTAGGGTAATGTTTACCGAAGACCGCAAATTACAAATGAGAACTTGGCTAACACCGACCAGTCAGACACAGGTCCACGGCTTCCTTGGCTTGGTGAGCTACCACATGGTCTACTTTAAAGGATCTGCTAAGTTTGCTAGCCTTTGCACGAAGTGACCCAGAAACAGGCAACGGCGCTTCAAATAGGAGATCGGGTGCGATGTGATTGCAAACTCACACTGACAAATTTTAGGATGAGCCTTGCTAGGATGCATATTGATGGCAAATGTTACTTGAATTTTACTTGTTTGGCTACATCGTACCGATTAAATCCAAAAACTGCTGCATTTTTCAGTAGCATTAAAAGGCAGTTATCTATAGAACACTTTCATTTGGATTTTAACGCATTAAAATATTGCTCAGCTCCCCATATTGCTTAGATAAGACGCATAAACAAGTCGTTTAAATCATTCGCAATCACATACCTTCTCTTTTCTCCAAATGTGTCGACCTCATATTTGTGGCACCTGTGCTGTAAATGGTCATCCGACCGGCCTTGCGAGGTCGTTGTGGGCTGCGTGGAAGTTCACGACGACATCTCTTGGGCAAATCGACACAAATTATGCTCTAATTGATTGAGGCACCGCTGTGGGCAACGTATTGCTCAAATATGGCTCTACCTCATTCTTCCAATTTTGTCTTCATTGCTTTCCTTAACTTCTTCAACACCGCTTCAATTCAAATACTCTCCTTCGCCTTTGAGGTTTGCCTACCAGCGACTCATATATGAAGCACCAATTTGACCATGTAGGCATGCTTTCATTTAACCATATCCACTCCTCTAAGCTACTCTTGGTTTAAAGTACGGCATTGTCTTGAGTGAGTCAATTTTTCTATTTTTAATTGTTATGCAAATCAAAGACTGTGCTTATGGCTTTCCAGTAAAAGAGAAATGATGCATGCGGCATTATTTGCACCCTTTCCTCCAAAAGAACCTTTGGTTAGAGGCTCTCAGAGGACTTCTGATTTGCTAGTGCATCTCGTACACCCAAAAAGAAAAGTCCAAAGAGAAGACTGTTGTAGGTTGAAATGCAGGTGCCCAAACATTTATTGAGCGGTTGCAAGCAATAATCAGCAACAATGGTAATCATGGTGCGTTCAAGGCTAGATAGAGGTAGAGGAGAGCTTGTACACCATCAACCAGCTCCTTCACCTCCATGGTATGCGGAGGCTCCTTCTCAAGCGTTGGTGTAAGCACAACCCCGGTCGTGTTTGATACTTGCCATCATTGCTGTGACCATATCTTCGGCTGCGCACACAGCGATTGCCATTGTGGCTTCCGCATAAACCATCATGCCTACTTGTGCCCACAATGTGACCCCTTCGCAGCCTTATCTCATGGTGCCCACTTCCACGGATACGAACTTGGCCAACATCTCCACTTCAGTCATCTGATTATTTCTGTTTTCTTTCCAACTGACCTGCGTGCCGGTATTAGTCAACTCGTCTCTCATTGTTTCGCGTGATGCTCGTGCTCATTGTACATTAGTGCTTACCAACCCCCAGCAATGCTCCCGTGATTCCAACTCCTTCAGGTGATGTTTTGGGAGGTGTTCAGCCTGTGAATTGCATGCAGCTGACTTGGCATAACATTTTCCAATTAGGTGTTAAAGTTAGTGAGAAATCAAGCAATCGTTTTATAAACGGCGACCAACCCTGCCAATGTACAGATCGTGGAGCACGGGCAAGCATAGAACTGGGCCAAACCACTGTACCAAGTCCATGCATGTTTCGGTGGGAACCACGTTGAAGGGGAACAACCCATTAGCATCAAATGTCTTTCTGACTGTCGGTGATTTGTCGCACCACCAGCTGTGCATAGATTGGCCTTCATAACACTCACCGCGTGGAGATGTGACGATGATCGCTGAGATCCAAAAGGCTTTTCACCGTTCTCCGTTGCTTCTTCGACTGAAGTACTTACCGTATTTATAGATTTGTAGAGCCAATAGAAACCAATGTTCTGGGTCAGACCGATAGGCTTTGAGCGGTTGTATTCGTGCAATTGTTTGGGAGGGCCAGGTTACGCGATTTTGTTTTAGTTTTGTCAGGAAAAACACGTATTGTAACGCATAATGGTTGTACTTTGGTTCCCCTCACTCTCACTCATCACTTGACTAAAAAGACCACTTATTCCCTGTCCTCCCGATGGAAGTCGCCTTGAAATCGCAACGAACGGAGGTCGATGGGTGGATCGTAAGCAGACGTACCCATTAATAACTAGGCTGTAAAGTCGCAAATTAATTAATTTGTCATCCGAAAGGAACCGGACTTTCACGGTGCTAGATTCTTGCAGAGTCTTCTATAAAATCTTTGCTTCTGAAGTGTCAAATGTCCATTGATAGATGCGTCTTTTAGAAATGCCGACGCTTTGGTGAAATGCATTTGGGGCAATTTATTGTGGTTAAATTTCTTGACAAATATGGTCGGCAGCTTTGTAATTGTGTCCCTTTTCCGTGCAAAGTGGAAGAGAAGAAAGGAAAATTGCACAATTTGTGATTTTCCTGCTAAAGAATTACCAAATTGTTGCCAACTATACCGCAACAAAAATTTGCATGGCTGAAGGGATGGTTAGAATGTGTTGAGAGAGAATGCATTTTCAAGAAGTACCAAAGCTAGGTATCCCAATAACTTAGGCTGAATCATGCTTAGATCTCAAACATTTCAATCCATTTAAGACATATTTCAATCCATTTGTTCGGTTTTTTGTGTGGGAAGATTAGAAACAAAACAGCAACTCCTCACTTTCAACCAGTTGCTGTGGGCATCA
This sequence comes from Taenia saginata, assembly GCA_001693075.2. Lineage (NCBI taxonomy): Eukaryota > Metazoa > Platyhelminthes > Cestoda > Cyclophyllidea > Taeniidae > Taenia > Taenia saginata. The sequence continues at coordinate 98,368 of LWMK02000210.1, forward strand.
ACTTTTACTATGGGTGGAAAATGGAATTTCAGTGGCAGATTTTGAACGGAGGAAATTGGAAATAATTCGATCGGGACAGAAAACCAGTTTACATGTCAATAGTGTTATTTTGGGGATGTACTCAATCATCTCAACACAGACAGCAGCAAATGAAAAACTACGAATATCTTCTTCACTAATTGAATCTCATTTCAACGAGGATCGGGTTCAAGTACATTATGGGATCAATTTGGGGCAATCCCCAGATCGAACTCAAGGCCATGCTGGTGTTCGATTGTGGATGTCTAGGGTGGAGGGATCTCTTTAGCTCGGTGAGGTAGCTCGATGCCCGTTTTTCTGTCTCAAGCTTGAACAAAACACTAGTAACTCGCGGGAACTATTGGAGGTAATCCCCTTACCAATGACGTCTCTGGGCTGGAAGTGATGCCATCTTGGAGACCAGGTTGTAGTAGTTGTCATTCTGGAGGCTGGGTATATTCGGGGGCTAAAAAAATTTCTGTTCGGCCACGGTTTATGGCTCTACATGCATTTTCTGTGTTTCGCACCTTCCATTTTTCCTCCCATGTGTTTCATTAAATCTCTCTGTAGTTTGTTCTGTTATTTCTCAGCAAAATGCGTCTAAATTCCGCCACCCAGTTCCACCTAGAACCACTTGTTTACAGTAATGTCGGAGACGATCTCTACAAATGCTTTTCAGAAAGTCGAATTCATTATCAACCGGTGAACCGAATAGGCGTCAATTTACATTGTGATTTATAGCTTATCGCACAGAACTTTGCACCTTCTGACCAAACGTATTTGTTAGACTCCATTTTGACCCGTAAAGGTGCTATGGAACTGCAAACCCCAACCGTGGAACCACGACCTCCCTTTTCCTTTTCCCGGAGGTGACGTTTGATCCAGAATGAGTTATGGAATTCCACAACGTCATCTACCCAACAAGTAGCTTGGGTCCTAATCGCCACCTGCGGACTCCTGGTCCCATTTCGAGAGGGCAGAAGTCGGTGGTCACATCAGTCGCCCTGAATGGTGACCCTACCAAGCGCTGAAATCAACTCCTAGCCCCGACTCGATTTCGATAAAAAAGGAAAACCAATCACTACGATTAGGCAAAGAGCGTATTTTCCCAGATGAGAGGCGTAAAACAGACCAATGATAAAAATGTAGGGGAAATGAGAAAGGCGAGAAGCCAATTCAAAAGTACAGCAAGGGATCGAGGTGTTGCTCTCTACTACATCGATTTCCTATGTGAGACGACAAATGTAAATGAAAAAGGAACAAAGAGTTGTTTTGAAAGGCGGTATCTGAAGATCCGGGTGTGAAGGCATTCCTCACTACTGCGTTCGAAATCTACTCTGTCTGCTGCTTCGTCATCCTGTAGCATGCAGAATTGGACACCTCCGAGTTCATGGCACAGCGGTCAGAGTCATGCGAATGCATAGCAACAAATGCAACACCTCTGGTGCAACAAAAAAGAGTACACAAAAATAACAACGTTGCACGCGTAAACTCACCTGACCGGTGAATTCAGTGTCGGGTTTGTTGATGATACGCATGAGGAAGCACCTACAAAAGGTAGATATGCCTGCATAGCTTGGTGGACATGTGATACAATTAACAGTGTGGTCAAAAATAAAACGCGTCAATTCTAAACCCACCTAATTGGCATAGAATCTAATACGCATCGAATGTTAAGAACATAAGGCTAATAACACTTCGAAGTACAAGACAATCGTAGTCAACGGCCCCGCTCTCCCTCCCCTCATTAATTTCGGTGACAACTAGACAGGGTGGAGGACTGAGAGTCCCTCTATTCAAAAGGTGGGCGAGTTGATCATCAATAATGCTGCTCCTGATGAGGTGGAGCTTAGATGGATTAGACTTAAGGGATGGTTCGATCCTTGCTTGTCGTAGCCCACGTGTTCGGTCAAAATATCTAAGCCTCGATTTAGCCGCTCGCAGAGTCAAGTGAACCTACATGTGTTTGGCGAAGTTGTGTTCGCGTTCCACGTGTCGATCGAAGCCATGTGGAGTGGCGTCAAAGTACTCCTTCCCGATGCCACAGATAAAACACTTGGACTCCAAGTCCTCCTGCGCCCGCTCTAACCGATCTCGTAGGTCGCCCAAGGCATCGATGACTAGACCTGTTGAAAAAATGGAGGTTAAATTTGTACACTCAACCTCAAACGCTGTTGTCATTAAGGAGCCTAAACATCATCTAGCACTATTGCCATTTCCATAAATTCGACGTTGCGTAGGTTCGGTCATCGACCTCTCCAATTTCCGGTAATGACTGTCAATCCTCCCATGCATCTACAGAGGTCCTATTTAAACTCATTCACGTCTTGCTATATTTGTAGAAGCGAAAAATCTTGGCTTTATCTGCCGGGTCCTAAGCTAAACCTTAACAAAAGGACAATCTCGGGGATGGGTGAGTGAATATAGGCAAATACTTTCCGACGGCCAGCAGATCCATCCTCAAGGGCGGACTCGGACACCACACACCCTTGTAGTCGGTCTGCCTGAAATCAACCGGCAAAATCGATGCGTCAAAGAGGTTTTGATGAATAGTTACCCTTTAACTAAATGGCATCAGTAGGGCTTTCGGACGCGTCTACATTACCAGAGACCATACCGAATGGCGACTTAGCATGGCAAGGCATCGGCTTGTCCCGGAAGAAGGCAGTCCAAATTGGCCAAGAGGTTTAAACACTCCCAACTGGTTGGTTCACGTACGCATTCTTGCGGTAAAAGCTCCACAAGCCATGTAGCACTAGAGCAGAAGAAAACACCTTCCGCCACAATTTACAAATTACAAGGCTATAATCGCCCCGTGAAAAAGGAGGCTTCAGTGGACAATTTTCCACTCGCTCAAACGGTGCGATTGAAGCCAAACTTTCGTCTCTACATAAGATGAGAAATTACTTGGAAAATGAGAATGAAAACAAGACATCCAGCAGGTTTGATTCAAAGTGGATTAGGCAGTAGAAAGGCGCTTCATGTGATAAAAATTTGTGGGGGAAAGATGGAGGAAACCACGCCAGACCTGGGTAGACATCAAAGCTCAAGCTTTAAAGGTCTGACACTTTCTCCTGACAATCCAAATGACTGGCTCCAGTCAAAAGAAGAGGGGGTGGGCACAAGCCTTGAATGATCGCGAGGAGGATGATAATGACAAAGAAGAAGAATGATTGTCGAAGAGGATCTGTAGCGCTTCATGTGCGTCTCCATCGGGTGGTTCAATCTCATCTCCAATTCCACCACCCGCTCGCAGACCCGTGTGGATGTGGGATACGAAACACTAGAGGGAAAGAAGAGGAGAGAGAGCAAATAGCGTTTGTTACGTCGGGAGAAGGAGGAAATGAGAGGAATGATAGAGAAATCGCTCACAGTCAACCTGTCATTGCACTTGTACTCCTTCTCTCCATTCCCCTCTTTGGTATAGAATTTGCGGAAGAAGTTAAATGCGATGACAGTGTAAGGGTAGATCACAACTGAAGTCAACATGACTGTCATCACGAGCTGAAACAGGCGAAGGTTGGTTGCGTTGACGCCCATCCGAATCAGGGATTCATCGAAAGGTCCCGAAGGGTGAAAGCGGTAGACAGCTCCTCAAGCGCTTTCAAGTTGGGTCTCCTCGCCGTAGAGACCCTTAGACTCGGCAATTCTTCCTATCGGCAGCTACCCGCGAACCAAATTTCAAGGGCGTGTGGTGTCTCGACACGAATCCTCCATGCCCATGGATCGAAGTCTGCCTCTCTCAGTCAATGGAAGTATCAACCCCACTCCGTGACCACCGCTGTTACGCTCCACATGCTGAAGCCTCAGGCCCAGATATTCAACCATGGATTAGTTCCCTAATCACGTGGCCCGCAATTCCATCAGCTTTGTGCCTCGAGAACACCCAACACCATGTTAGTCAAAGTCACACCCGCACGGCTGGATTCGCATTACCACGTAATGACCCAGTCACGTCAGAAATGGTGAACGAGTTTTGAGCAAAAACTCACCTTAGCTTTGGGTCATCATCTGCTACACTCACATCCTCTTGGATGTGGCGCGACAGGCTCGGATATGGCACCACGTGGTCATTACAACTGGGGTCGTAGCTGTAAGAACACGGATGTGCTCGCAACCACCATTTCCAAATGACCAAAGGCCAAAAGCCTGCGACTTCCGTTACATGCGACAGACAAGGCAAAGCATAGCTGGGTTGGAATCTCATGAACAGGTGCACTGGGAAGCTACAAAATGCCTTAACCAACCATGATTCTTATAAACTGCAATTTAAGGGTTCAAAAGATAGCTCTTCCCTCAAATGAATTCTTCCATGCCAATGAATATTTAAGTGAAATAAGGCTACCCAACTTTGGTTGCAAAGGCTTTAGGGAATGTACATCCACGGTGGATTAGCGAAAATAGTTTGGTTCCAGTGTTAGTCACATGTCGAAGCGATGAATCCTGGTAGTCTGGCCAAAATACGCCTCAAAACAGTTGGAATCTCGCCAAACTAGTCACCTCCACATGATGGAGGGTCGGTGAATCAGGATGTCAGACACGACCTACACCAGAACACTACGTGATGCGCCAAGCTATCAGAATGTAACAAGACGTGACCTACCTGTTTTTCGTTATGCGTAAACGATTGCACAATGGTGGCCAGTGTTTTGAATGAAATAGTCACATCCAGTAGGTGGCATGAAAAGAAGAAGTAGTTTGCATTTCCCAGCAGAGAGACAATAAAGTTGACCACAAAGTATAGAAACGACCAAATAGATATCAAAATGTGTGAGCATTGTCTCCTTTGCGTAGACCGATTTTGGAATCACTAGCAACTCACACTATTTGTGAAGATGACACCCAACTTCCAAAGTAGGCATTGTAGATCCATCTCCCGAAGCCAGTTTGGTTAGAACCAGCTGTTCAAGACCTCCTCGGGGCGTCCATTCAAGGTAATTCCACTGCTATCTTTGTTGATACTGCCATTCTTCACTCCAAGAAGCCGCTTTATCTGCTGTTGGTCGTATTGCTCTCGATACTTTTGAGAACCTTCCTCTTAACGAACGTATCTGAGTACATGTAGGGAAAGCCAGGAGTGGAAAGTACCAATTCGTCCCATTGAGCTCCTAACCTCTCATCAGAAGTCTGTTCAGCTATCCAAATGCCTTCGAATTCGAGCATTCGAGATATTTCCTTCTCCCATTTGAATATAACGAGGGGAACCTAGCAGTAAAGAGCGGGAGCCATTGAAGTTCGAGAATTCGACAGTTGAGAAATCGATTGTTGGATTACTCACCTTCAAGAAGTAGCAAGTAACAAGCATGCTCATGAAGAGGGTTGAGTGAGCAATAGCGAGTATCTTGAACAATGGACCCAAATACGAGGCTGACTCGGCTAACGTAATCCACTCCTCTTCCTTCTCTAATCCTACTTCGATTTCTGCGTCTTGAAGGGGGTCCGCGATGCTGGAGACGGTGTCAGTGATTGATGTGACAAACGAGGCGTCAATTGCAGCCTCCTCTGCTGCCCCTTCAGCAGCAGGTCCTCGTTTTTCAATCTAGCGGTGGAAACCTTGGTTAGTAGATCCTTGAATAAGAATGGCTTGTTGTGTGCAGAAGGGAACTGGAATTCACCCTGTGGAAGAGGAGGAGGAGGAGGAAGTCGATCGTGAAGGCAAGGATAAGAAAACCCAACTTGAGCTGGCAGAAGTTGCGCGCGAATATGGGGATTAGGAAATTGGAGGTTGGGATGGGCTTCTGTTCCACGGCTGTGGGCTCCTTCATGCTCTCTCGCTCCAGTGTTTGAGGACTTGTTCCTACAGCAAGGAGGAGTAGTACGCAGGATTCACAGTTACTGAAAAGCGCATGCTTGTGTTGCCTACTGATTAAAACTAAAATAAGAACTCACTTTAATGGCAAAAACATGATGACAATGAGTTTTACAGCCCAAGTGAATGGCACACACGATACCAAACTCAAGGCACTACTTTAAGGAAAGCGGGATCAGGACACCCCTAGCACCAGTCATGTAAGCTTACAGTCTGATCGGGTAGTCAATGCTAATATAAAGCAGACACGAGCACACGTGGTGATTCTAAATTGCAAAGTTAGCGAAGTTACCTTCGCACGGCAAGAAATTTGGCTGAATGAGAGTGCAACTTATTAAAAGCATTCAACTGTCAACACGATGGGATGGAAAAGCCCTGCTTTAGCACACTCGACTAGCACTCACCTCACTGTCCTTGTCTAGGGTGTATCGAAGGTACTCTATGACGTCAACTTCCACCTCTTGCTGAAATTGGGCAAGAAGGTAAAGTCGGTAAGCAATCCGCCCAATCAGATGAGAGGACGTCTATCAACAACAACTTTAACCATTTGAAATGCAGCTAGGAGGGAGGAAGAGGAGGGGATGCGAAAACACACAAAATAGCTAATTAGGAGGCGATAAAATAAAAATCTGAAATGGCCATGCAAATATGGCTACTGCCAGCACCAGTCACTACATCACCTCTCGCTGCGAATCAGCAAAATACGTGCTCATTTCACCATTTGTGTCGGTGTGCTGAGTGAATAATAGTGAGTAGTATGTACATGGGAGTAAATAGACTGGTGAAACGGAAGAAGTAGTTGCTTGAAGTAGAAAAACATAATCAGCGGTAAGCGAAGGTGGTAAAATTACTGACGCGTGTGATCTCTACAAATTGGCAAGGGTAAGTGAAGGAGAAATGAATAACTCCTTGATTGGAGAATGACCCTCTTCACTACTTCAGTGGTGCAATTAATTAGCAGATAAGTCAACCGTTAAGACGCAAATTTTGCTTAACAAATAAGTAATAATAACTTGGATGGAAAGGTAAGCTAACCTTTGGGAACATCCGCTTAGCTCTTTGGACCAGTTCTTGCTGCCTGCCACCGGGAATGCATAGAGCTAAGAAAGGGGCAGAAGGGAGCAATGGGAAGGTGGGGGATGCGTACCTCTGTAGCTAAGACGCGTGCTTAGCTTACCAATTGGAAGGAGACGCTTTATTGAAGCAACCAGTAGACTGGTGAAACCCTTTTTCGGTGCCTTTCCTATCAAGAATAAAAGAACCGAGTTTGCGGGAATGTTTCCCTCCTTCACCAGACAAGTGCCGCACAGCCAGCCAATCCGAACTGACCAGATCTAGTGTGATAATGAGAGAGGGTGCGAGGCGCAACATCAGTAGAGATCGAGCCTCTTTCTGCAGTCGGCATTATTAGCGCCAGAGTATCCAACTCATGACTTCCAACAAATGTCTCCTCCTCTCGTTTGGAGTTCTGTCAAATACGGAGGGAGGTGAAGGAACGATTTGTAATTTCGGTCAGAGCAGTGGTTGTAATATTACTGACCAGAGACATTCTAAATGAGGAAAAGATAGACAACAGCGCTGAGGTGTCTACTCGTCTCCACGGTGGGCTGTTCAAGCCACTCAGTACGATATCGGTCGACGAGGGTGATGAGGTGGGGATACTGACTGAACATGTTGCGCACTAGCAACTCGCAGGCAGCTGTCGAATCGCCCTCCCTGTCTGTCCCGTTACGTAGATAGGGTCAGTTGAGGCACCGTTTTGATCAGCTCGTGAGGAGAAATGGAAACACACATGCAAATGACAACCTCCCACCCAGACGTCTCTCTCAACTTTGCACAGCGAAAGCCTGATCCAAGAGGCGCTCTCAGAGAGGGGGAGGAAGTACTTCCCAAGCATGTCGACGGTTGCATTGCCAAGAGTGGGTTGTGTTTGCGCTTTGGAGAGGCATCAAAAAGGCCGTTAGGGGAGACGGTGGTACTGGTACCCTTGATGCCATATTGGCAGACACAAATGACACCTTTCTGTTTCTAGGAACTGGCATTTTGACCAACTTTCTTCACGACCTGGAACATCGGTGGGGGATTCTCGGCTCAAACACCTCCGTGTTCCCCAAACATGCGATTGCATTGTAGTGGTAGCAAGGGGGAAGCCGAAAGCTTACGCTTGCACGGACTTCAGCCTCTCCAGCCACACCCATCACCTCCTAGCCCTCCTGTACCCGCCTACATGGGTTTTTCTTATCAAGGATTAGAATAAAATTGCGGACACCACAAATGGAACACAATGCAAATCGTGAGATAAGGAAGCAGATTTCAGGAGGCTCGCTACCACAACCCACTTGCGATCCTCATCATTCACGGTGCAGTGCCATTGTTAATAGCATTTTGGATCAACCGCAACACTGATCCCAAAACAAGTTTCATCAGATCCGCTGTCACTGTTTTGATTGGACCGGTGGCCGCACCCCATTCTTCCCCTCATCATCGTCATCATCAGTATTGTCTCCACCACCGTTGCCACTGTCACCTCCACTGCCACCACCACTTCAAGGCTCAAGCAACCCTTCACCTTCAGCACCCACAGCGGCCAGAAACTCCTCATTGTCGGGGAGGAAGGAGGCCGCCTTTGNTCATCATCAGCATTGTCTCCACCGCCTTTGCCGCTGTCACCTCCATTGCCACCACCACTTCCAAGTTTAAGCAACCCTTCACCTTCAGCACCCACAACGGCCAGAAACTCCTCATTGTCGGGGAGGAAAAAGGCTGCCTTTGAGCCTGGTCGACGACGCGTGTATTGTCGCTGAGCAAGGTTTTGCGCCACCAGACCGGCGAGTAAGAGCATAACATGGGGAGGGTGACTTTAATGAGATGGAGCTCTTGAGTGCCACTGGAACCGGCTTTGGCTAGGTGGCCGATGTAATCAATGATTTTGTGGAGAGAGGGCTGGGTCTTGCTAATCTTTTGAAGCAGATCTAAAAGGCAGAAGTGACGTCAGGGATGAAATGTACTGCTCAACATTTGAAGGAGTCCATTTTTCTTTATGCTGATTAGGACCATTTAATAAGGCTGGCAATTTGGTTTGCACGGACTTATCTCTAGTTTAGAAGGTGTAGTCAGCCTCCTCTGTGCTGTGTGCAGTTGGTCTTGGATTGAGAGCGCTCAATTCGAGCTCAAGAAAAGCCATCGGAAGGCAGGTGGTCAGCGCAGCCAGACATTCAGCAAGCATTGGTCGGTGTCTAAAAGAGGGTCCACAAAACCCACCCATCAACTCTCATTCAAAAGCAACAATATAATGCGAGGTGGAAACGTCCTTCTCACCGATTTAGCTCTTCCATCAGTTCGGGTCGACTGGCGTGCTTCCGACTAGTCGTTCCTAGCACGCAATGAAAAAGAAGAAGCAACATCAGCATCCGCAACTTCTTTGCATCACTAACATGAGGAATGAAGTCTGTTTGGTCACAGGCTAATGCATTATTTAACATCTCTTTCCACGAGAACATAAAGGGCAATGTCTATTGTGTTGGAGCAACAGTTGAAAAACCTTCAAAAACAACTGAGTCCTAATTGACTTTATAGCGTCATTTATGTGATTAGAGCTAAAGTTCCTTGAACCGCACAATTTGTAATGTGTCACATAATGGATCGAGAAAGCAAAATTCAGCTCTCCTTACCAAACTCTCGCGTTGTGATCGGTGGTAAGAAGTGCTTTCCTGGGCACCGCCTCTCCTTGTTTACTGAGAGAAGGGAAGTAGAGGTGCCTGTCTGTTGGCTCACGTCACCTGCTACGTAATTCGCACAGACACCACAAGGCAGCGCCATGCACCTTGCACTTGCCATTCACAGTAGAGTCAATGCAATCACTTACTCGACCACGGTGTCACCAATGCTGTATTGTATGGGAATATTTAGTATGGGGGAAGGGATCACCACATTTGACATGAGTCAGTTTGCCTCCGCATTTTGGCCATCAAAACTGCGAATCGCATTAGTTAGACCTAATGACAATTTGTGAGCCAACAGGTAAGTAAATTCTAAGGGTCAAAAGTGGTTTTGCCTGAATAGCTGGAGCTTGAAACAATTTATTGAGCTTGTCAAAATCGGGCATTGCAACCGCTACTGCAAAATGCATTTTCTCCTTGCATGTACGGAACCGAATGGAAGGGGGAAGGGATTGGACAGCTCTGTTTCCTTCCGAATCGGTAAAACTCCTTAAAGCAAATGAAGCAAACCAAGTGGCTGCTATAGTTAGAGAAGCAAAGGCAAAATGTGTTGGCCTCCAGGCTACACAGCATAGTTCCCCCATTGCTGCTATAAGCTGCAGTCAGGCAATGCTCTTTTAAGTGAAAAGGAATGCACATCTAAAGGGGTCTGTCAAAAGTGTACTCATTTTGATCCCTAGTATGCATACTGTTCAAGTCAAAACTGTCTGACGACACTACTCCGATGGACAGTGATCATGCTAGCAATTATTTACTCGTAGTCTGCACATGGACAAGGTCACATTTAACATGAAGACTGATGACAGCTGATACGGAGGTAGAACACTTGGAAAGGACAGAAGAAGTCTTCAATGGCAAGGCAAAGGATTGCGTACAGAATAAGAGAAACCCTTCGGTCTTCGTGGGTTTTTGAACACTCAAATTACCATAGTTTCTGGCCTGCGTCACCGCTACAGCATTAGATTTAACGGTGGATGGTGGCTTAACTATTCAATAATTTGCAAACCACATTCGTCCCGGCTGGAGGTGGGTGGAAATGCTACATACGAGCAATTAGAGGCAAACTGGGCGATTGCTAAGGTGGCCCAACAAACATGCTGCAATGTATCGGAAGGGAAGTGCGACCAAAAAATTAAGCTGCTTATAAATTTAGGCGCACACAGATAAACAGGCTACCACGTAATTGCAGCTGTGTTATTTGCAGCAACACAAATGCTTTCGATGAATAATATCGCCCAAAATGCAAGGTTATGAACACACGTCTAAAAATAAATATCCACGACGGTTGAGGGACTTTCCTGGTCGTCTAAACTCGGTTGGGCACTGCGTTATATCCGAGCTCCCGTACATGGTTTACCTTCAGGTATGATGGGAAAGGGGGCTCTGCAGCCTAATGGGAAAGGGGGCTCTGCAGCCTTCGGTCTCCTGTAAATGTCGTCAGACAGTCTTGACTTGGACTGGTTTACCTTCAGGTATGATGGGAAAGGGGGCTCTGCAGCCTTCGGTCTCCTGTAAATGTCGTCAGACAGTCTTGACTTGGACAGTAACAATCAAGTCCTGGTGCATGCGTAGTTACCCCATTTTTACAGAAAACCGAAGTAGTGCCGTGATTTTCCTGCGTTCTCTTGCATGTTTTTTGGTACGTTTGATGGGAAAGAGGACTCACTAGCTTAGGGCCCTCCATAATTTTCCTATAATATTTTGAATTTTTTAGTAAAAATCAAGGTCTGGTGCATGTATTGAGCCACTTTTGAAAAGGAATCCGAAAAAGTGCAATTTATATTTGTTCTTGCTCTCGTGTTTTCGGTTTAGTTTTGATGCGTTCTTGATTCAACTATTGCTATTTAAAAATTGGAGCAAAAGACAATGAGTGGAAACACTTGCCTCCAGCGCGTGACGTGACCTCGAAGTCCTACTAGCATTGCCAGCACCTTTCTTTGTAACGTGAGGGTTCTTGAGACCGTACCACCACCACGGATAAATAATGCTTGTCTTCGAGGATCGCCAGTGCTGAGAAGCGGTGTGCTGCTTAGTCTACTTACAACTGTAAACATACTATGTCGCAGCGCGAGCGTTTGACGACAGCGCTAAGTAGGAATAATTGTAGAAAAGTAGTGGCAGAATATGAGAGGATATTGGAAGAGGAAGAAAGGCAGAAGCGGACCTCGTCAAGGTTGGAGGGTGTGAGGAAGAATAGGAAGCAGAGGTGATAAATAAATTGGACATGTGGGCCTATTTATGCACATGCAAACCAGGAATCTAAGCAGAAGCATTTAATGTTAGTGACAATAATTTCCCAAGTGAATGCGAATGACATAATATTTGGACAAGCCATCAAATGTGCTGTTTTCAGGTCAATTAACAAGCAAGTTAGCAAGGAGTAGATACCAAGCGAATTTGACTCTGTCTTTAATTAGGTGAGCGAATTGCCACCCACGTATTGTACCACCGCGACTTCCGACTTTGGTCGTCATTTTCAATAAAACTTACAATCAATCCACGGCAATCACAGGATACATCCATCAAAAGGCGTAAAGAGTTGGGACGCTGTTTATTCTTGGCCTTTGTAAGGATTGGTCAGGGGTGGTTTTACCAATACCCGTCCAGAACTATCCATGCAGAACCACTTTGTTCCAATACCAACCATGTGGACTACGCAAACTGCTCATGAGTAATTCGGTTTTTCATGTAAAAAGACACGCGGCATTGCATTGCACATGAACAAATCAACAACAAGTGCATGATGTTAGCATGGAACTCGCAACATTCCACGTTGACGTGTGGTCTTATTTGCATTGTGGTTTAGTCACAGTCTAGTAACCACGCTTTGTAGTCTCCTTGCTCACTGAAATACTGCAGCTGTAAGTATTGTCGGCACCAGTGTCCACCTTTTGGGACCGTGCACGCATTGATGCACGGAGCTGGTTTCAACAGACGCATTAGAGAGTACTAATGTGGTACAAAATGAAGCTCGGATTTTATGGTCGGAGAAGGGGTGAAAGGTGAGTATGCGACAACATCCCTACGACTACGTTTGCAAGACATGTATTTGTGTGGACTGCTGCCATTTCATCGATGTGTTATCCTCATGGCGATTGCTATGCACACCGACAATCGGGAGGGAAGAAGTCTCGACTGAAATCACAGGCAGGTGATAACAAGCCATACGATCGGGAGGGAAGAAGTCTTGACTGAAATCACAAGCAGGTGATAACAAGCCATACGAGTGCATATCATTGCGTACTAAGGTTCACCAAGCGCTTGAATGTGAACAGTGGAAGACGGATATTCGGTAAAATTCACGTCAAACCTATTCTAGAAATGAACCACAAACGCCTCAATATTTCAATCCGACTGTACACCACTTCTCCCCTCATCTTAACCGACAGCACTTGGCACAGGCTCGCCCTAATTTGGCTGACTTTTGGGTCAAAAATCGTGGTTGTCTGGCGATGAGGAAGGGTTGATGCTTTTCGTGTATCGTGTACCGTCTGCCAGAATGTGCAGTGGCTAAACAGATAACTCGTGATGAAATAGAGAAATCCTAAATACCAAAAGGCATCCAGCTTAAAAGACAACATCAGGAAAAGAATTTGAATACAGGGAATCTCGATAATGTTACGGACTTTAATCAAAGAACATTGGTAATAGCAGACTCCTTTCCTCCCTCTCCCTTACCTCACATGTATGTGATGCCCGTAATTTAGCCAAAGTTAAGAACCACACTTACTCACACACGCATTCCATCGCCATCTACCACTCATCCTGCCCTCCACATCATCGCCATTTCCACCACCCAGTTCTTCGTCAGTGCCTCAGTCCCGCTTCGGCCCCTATTCACCTTCAGTCTACTTCTCATCATCCGCCTTCTACTCATTCGTATGTGTCGTTCCAGCATTGTTACAACCGATACCCTGGTGTATTTGACTTGCCATGGTAAAACCATGGGTTGCGTCTTCGGGTGTGTGCCATTTGATGGAAACTCATACTTAATTCCAATACATGGCTAGGCAAACTGGTAAATAGGAGAATTCAGGAAGTTATCTAAGTTTATCTAAGTTATCTAGTAAGGAATGCAGTGCTACAGGACCATGCAGAGACATCCGACAATGACCTTTCCTATCCAATCCTTTGCTTCAATTCTGCAAACGTCTCAGCCTCGCCTCTCCTAACCACACTTTCAATCCTCTTATTGAATGAGCATGTTGCTTACTCTCCACCGGAGAGGCACAATCACTGCCATTGTCCTTCCTGATGCAAGGCTACAGGCGGTATGAGTTGCCCAATTCCTTACTCAATTCACACCTCGCATTGCTTTTAGTGTTCATAAGTGCCTGAAAGGTGTCTCTCAAAAGGTAAACAACAGGAGTAAAAGCCAAGAACAAGTATTTGGTACACAGCACAGTAATATTGGTGCAAAAGCTCATTCTCTTCAGCTTCCTTTGCGTTTGCAACGACGCACACACTGAGAAGTGATGCTCGCTCTCAAAAAACTATCGACAAGGAATGCTGCCTGAAGCCAACACCAGTCGACATTTGGAGACACCGTCCATCCGTCAGAACTGTTCTTCTACGTCTTGTGGCATCTTCCACCATCATCCCGCTTCACAATGCCATTCCTACCATCTAGTTGTGCGCCAGTGCCTCCCTTCCGCTTCATCGTCTCTTCACCTCCTGTCTTCTTTCATTCTCATCTTCCGTCACATCTCTCTCCGTCTTTTCGTTACGCCTAACTTCCCAGTCCGCAGTTCAGGAGACGTCTTACTTTGAGATTTCCATCTCCCTTGTTGCTTAATTTGCGTGCGTCAATTCAATGCCTTTAAACCCTGTGTCCAGTGCAAATCACAGGGAAAGGGAAAGCTATGACTGATCTCTTCGAGTGTATCACTAAATAACTCAAACTCCTTCCATTAGGCTAACTTCTTCCCATTCTACTTAGCCACGCAACTAGACGAGGCAGCGAGTCAATCAGTTCAGGAACGAGTTGGCGAAAGAAGGAAAGAACTAAGGCGTGCTGCACTGCAGCACTGTGCAGAGACATCCTATGATGTCCACTTTTAATCCTCCCTTCTCCTTCTCCACCCTCTCTCTCCCTTCTTCGCGGCTTTTCGTACTTTGCCTCCATCTCAGTCATTCCTTCGTCTCTTTCGGCCGAACATTCATGTTTCTTTGCCTCCACCAAGGAAGTGCATGCTCTGCTACCGTCTTTCGTAATGCGAAGCAATGATCCGTCTAACCACAGAGTAGGGATACGCATGTGAAATGCCCCTCCATTCCCATGGGTAAGTCGTCGACTCGCTCAATTATTTCATACCTCGCCCTTCACCAACTGTGCTCCACTTGCTTTTCAAGTGTCTTGCATGCATTTGCTATCACCAAATAAGCAGTAGTACTACTGATGTATAACAACTTGCTCACTATTAATGTCCCACTCTGGAAGCAATTTAGCACGGTTCGCATGACTAGGCTTGACAAGATCTGACCAGAGGGGCTGAGTCAGAACAGACTAGACTAGAAACTCAAGCCAAATTGCGACAAGAGTGGATAAAATAGAAAAAAAAGATGGTTGGTTGGGATATTAGATCTATTGTACGTGCCTTGTCCTCAGAGACTCCCTATGGGATAGCACTCAATTCAACCCCAACAATAAATCGGCCCACCTACTCGATTCGTCACGACTTCATGCTATGCAAAATGAGACTCATTCTCTTTCTCGTAGACATAAGGGATCAAGACGCACATGCAGTATCTTGATTTGATGGCGTCTTCAAAATGGGTGGAGAGGGGCCCTCTTGTTTAACCCTCCTTTCTCATGCCCCACTCCAACGCAACTCCAGTGTGTCTCCTTGCTCTCCTACTTCGCTCCATAGGCTCTCGATTATTGCATCCAGATCAAACGAAGATGGAGGACTGAGTACTTTCAACATTTTATTTTCTCACCTCCATTTTCCAACTCAGTGACACGAGAAAATCTCGCAACTTGCAACTACCTCACGCTTCTCTCACCCTTGCTTTTTGCGAACTCAACATCATTTGTCCCCTCTCTTCCCTCCCCTTCCTACCTTGTCGTCCATCAGCACCCTCATTATCAGTCCTCTTCAACCGTCCACCAGTCCCATTGTTGATCATGACATAATTAAATCATGCAGAGATGCATAACCCCGATTAAACTAGCGCAGGCTAGACTAGACGTAAATAAACTGCACTTTACCCAAAACCAAACCTCATTCTAGCATAGCTTGGCTTGGATTGCCAAGAATTATCCATTCTTATGCTTCTATCGACCACCTTTGTTGTCATTCTTCACCTCTACTTAAGCCTTGAGAGCGAAGGTGAGCGCATTGTCCCTGCTTCGTTATTTGTAGTCTGACCCAACTCCTGCCTGCCCACCTCACTCCCCACTTCTTTTAGTTCTCTTCTAGTCATCCATATAGCAGGCGCCCTACAATTTCGGGTGAATATGTGCGCATGTCCGCACCTGTCTGTTTGCCCAAGTCTGTGCGTGTGCTATTGTTAAAATAGTCGCCTTAATTTTTGTCTCACAGAAACAGGTAAGAAGTTGTGTGCGTGCGTGGGTGCCAAGGCACATTCATCTTATCCCCTCTTTCGAATTTGCCCTTTTAGTCGATTGACTTCACAGTTCCATTCCGGACGAAGTAAGATCTCTTCTGGTTGTGCGCTGGATGGCTAAGTGCTTGCCTGATTAATTTAAAATTCACACTTCGCTAACACTCCACTAATCACCCATTTACTAACCCACTTCATCACACTCAACCGCTTGTTTCCTACTGTGGTTCCCCTACTTCCTTCCTTCCTTCCTTCCTTCATATTAAAGTGAGCATCTCATGGTGGGAGCAGAGTAGTACTGAACCGCCCATAAGGCGTCACAGGATATCAACTGGCACTTACCTATACACACACACATACACATACATTGCCCATGTGCACACTTATGCAAGTAGGCATGTGTGTGGATGAATTCAATTCGCCTCTCCATCCTTTTGCACCCTTCAGGCATGCAGTCCCAAGCGACCATCTAAGCATCATTGTCTACTTTTACTTCAATTTACTTTCTTCACTATTTTAGTGACAAAAAGTGCTTGACACAGACCTTGCCTATAAAGAGGCCTCAACAGAGGCACAACTCACTGACTATTTGCAAGCCTTCGGTGATCAGTGGATCACTGTTGCATTCCTGCCCAAGTGATGGCAAAAAGCGTGGTCCGACTTCTGAGATACAACATCTCCTTCTACCATAAGAAGAGCTCATATCCAAGCTAAGAAACACAATCTGCTAACATTGCTCAGCTGGGCACAAATACACCTTTACGTATTTACCAAATTAATGGAGCCCAAGTGCTACGCTGCAGCCAAGGATGATTTCTAAATAAAACCTGGTTGGCAGTAAAATAATCACATCTACAGTCTGTCATTCGGAATTATTGAGGATATTGTGCAAAGAATTGAAATCCCACTACGAAAATGTGCTAAGAATTCATCATATTCAACTCACACAATCGTTACTGATATCACGAGTGTTTCACCAGCTACCACTGTCACCCAGACACTTTAACATGGACAGTGAAGCTTTTCAGGTCGTGCATTTACACTGGTATCCAAAGATGTGCAGGTGATCAATTACTGAAATGCCAGTATAAGCTCGCCAATGCTGCTTCTTTCCATCCAGTGGCAAGAGTGATACCTTACTTTCTCTGCGTCTTCGCCTCCAATTCCTGCCATAATCTGGAAAGCACTCCTTCATATGCAGATGCGTAGTCAACCACATGACCTCTTAAGACCTGCAAGACAGTTAGAAGCGCGATGTTTAACGTAACTTTGAATTGGCAGCGTATAAGTAGACTAGCACAACTTACTCTTCGAAAAAACAAGATGTAGAGCGCTTGTAGTGGGACAGAGCAGTGTTTTACTTCAGTCAAATATCGAGTCCATTTTCATTAAAATGTGAAAATATGAGAGGAAGAGGCAAATTTGCAGTTCCATCATTATGGCAGTACCACTGACTGTGAATGTATGTTTCCATTAATGAATCGATAGTTGAAAGAAGACGTCACAATCAAAGCACATTTTGCAGCTTGGAATTTTCTTTGCATTGCCTATCCTTGGCCACAGTATGATCAACAAGTAGCTTCCGAACTATGTTGTGACTGGGAGATTCGTACGGTTGCTTCTATTCTGCCATGTATGCATTCACTCCTGCGATTTTAAGCAAAGCCAAAAGATGCTCGTGAGCACCTTCATGGCTATCATATTGTAGAAACTGGCAGATCACTACAGAGGATCAAAAGCCACCGCCAAATAAAATTATCCATGCAGCTGTCAACTCGCTGTCTTCCATCGCACCAGACTCGCCTGACACATAGTGGCCAAATTCATCGTTGGCATTGCCATCCAAAGTGGTTGCTGAATCGTGTGCGTTGTGTGGACATCAAAGGCTTCATAATCCATCAAAGCATTTGAAAGTTATTATTAGCACAACTATTGGCATAACCAGGATGTCGTGTAACACAACACGCCATGTGGCTCCTGATCGCAAGTTATTAAAAAGCTAGATTGGCAGAGCAGTTGCTTCCGCAATTCGCTAGTCGTGCCTTCTGTCCGGATAGGCCACAGTGGGAGGTCCTTTTACATCACTGAGAAGATTAGGACATAGGTCATTTCTACAGGAAAATGGGAAAGGTTAACTACACTAGCATGAATGGAAGGGGCCAATAATGGGCCGATCGAACTTTTATGCGCCATTCAAATTCGCAGCTGCAAAGAAGAGGTTGAAGAATAATGAATTGCCTAGCAGATGCTTTGAGTTATGATTGCAGATCAATGTGGGACTTGTCAGTTTTCTCGGAGTGTGGAAAAGCCTTTAAGTGTGGAATCTTCAGTGCCCCGGTACTTGCTGATGTGACTCAATGTGGCAGCAGTATGTGTACTGAAAGGGAGTACATGGTAATGATAGTAACAATAATGTTGAGATTTTCCAAAATTTCCCTGCATAGAAGCCGTGGCTTTGAGGTGCTTGCTTTATTGTGCTCATTTTCACGATTGTAAGGGTAACTTTTAGTGCTCTTACCAAAAGGAGTCTGCAATGTGTTGTTTAAATAGGGAAATCCCCGAAGTTTTAGAAGTAACTAAACGGGAATGTGTGCAGATGGCTTTCTTAGAATGTATGGGCTTTGCTTGATGGTAAAGTAGGTCTATTAACCCAAAGGCATCGCTTTAGAGAGTCCGTGGCCTGTATGAGTCCAACTTGATTTCTTCCCATGACCGACTTCATTGGCAGGCGTTTATGTAGTCGTCTTAGTTTTGAGTTTCTTCTCAACCATTAAATTAAATTTTACTATCAACTCCGATGTCACTGGACAGCTTGAAGATGCTTAAACTCCCAGATCCAGCTAGAAGGGGGATAGAGGGATGAAGTGGCATGGTATACACTACCACCTCACCAGGTCCGTGGGCCATTGGTGTCGTCCAAATGACAGCTCGTAATCCATGAGATTAAGTTGTTCCCGAAGTAAAAATAGATCATAAAAAACGAATAGGCGCCAACTTGCTTGCAAATTTGAGGGTTTCTAACAAAAGCGTTTTACAAAGCGTTGATTTATGCATTAACTCAAAACGACATCGCAGATTTTACCTAAGACTACTTTAGAAAGACAGTTCCCTTCGACAAACAAAGCTTGACTGCCATTATTGAGCAGTGATGCTAGCAAATTAACGGCGCAGAAATGCATCATCACACGAAGTAGTGAGCAGATGGGCCAGTTAGGTCTGCACAGGCGATGGTCCTAAAATGCGGTAATGATACAGTTGGCACTAGCGGGAAGACTGAATTGGGGGGTTTTGCGAAACTGTACAACCAATAAACGGTTTACTTGTTTTTATTAAGAAACGACTTTATAAACGTAAGCATATATTTAATAATGATCGCCCTTTATTAAATATTGGCACACTATTTCAAATCATACTAATCATTTTGTAATGTGTCGTTATCATTAAATATCTTATTGCTCAAAATTTTGGTAAAAACCAAAATAAATACAGGCATATGATTTTGTATTGGGTCTCGGGCCTCAGATTAGCCTTGCAAAGTGTGAACTGTAAAAATAATTAATTTTTATGGCAACAGCTTGAAACTTCTTGCATTATTTGAAAACGATTCGGGCCGATATGGTAGGGAGCTTTAATATCTTACTAACACTAGGTATTTAGTTGGAGGGGCAAAGTTTGCTGCACAAATAAAGAAGGCGCTAGCAACTGGGTTCTGTTTGGGGTCGATAGCATCCCGAAGCCTAACTTTGGCAAGAACTACCTGCTTTTAGCAAAGCGCCTTCCCTTTAGAACGACGGCATTGCAATGGCCTAAATAATCTTCAAGTAAACGGATGTTTATGTCTCCTTTGCATTACCCTCTCGCCCAGTCGGTTCAGCAGGGGAAATGAGGGGTCCAAATCAAATGTTTCCGTTGGTTCACAAATGAGTGCACCCATTTACTTCTCACAATGCCAGCATTTGTATGCCAACGTTACTTCACTTCCTCCATTTGCATTGCCCTATCGTTGTCTTTTGCGCCTTCGCCACCCCTTTCTGCCGCAAGTGAAAAGCACTCCTTCATTCTCAAGTGCTCGGTCCACCACATAGTCCTTTACGACCTACCAGGCAACAATGATTGCAATAGTCAATCCGCTTTTGCCTGCACAGCATGGGACCAAGTCAGCACGATATACTCGTTTGTCAAAAGACGTGGCGTTATCTCACTTCCGTCCTCTATTTGCATTTTAAAAGGCAAATGAGTTAAGCGTCACGCCCATGTTCTTTAAAATGTGGGGAATGGAATAAAGTGGCTTGCCTGTTATGTCTTTGTGACGATGTTTGGTGAATGCCGTGCATCATCCTAATTGCGAGCCCTCACCCCGGTGGTTGATGGCTGCTTGAAGGTAATGCTCCACAGGTGAGGCACTACGATAAGCAATGTGTGGACTGATGTCAAAACGGCAGGAAATTACATTAAATAGTGCGAGGTTTGGTTTCTGGTCCCCACGCTGGTCTGTGCCATCGTGCAGTCGTTGTACACTTTCCACCAAATTGATTCACATGGAACAGGGGAGGAGCCTTGGACAAATATTCTCGAGTAGTACTTGTCACATGTTCAGGGAGCAAAAATTGTTCTTTGACTTGATTAGAAGCAAATTGCCTTCTGGTAGTCAATTTTACACCTGACCTTCTAGTTGAAGTTCAATAACACGCGTTGAACACGATTCCAAAGGAAGGATGAGGGACCGGCCATCTGCCGGCACATTAAAACCTTCGGTTCTTTGAGACCAAGAATCGTTTTACATCGCTAGCTTCCCGTCCACCTACTCTCCATCCACTAATCTTAGGCCCATCCTGTAAGCACTGGACCATTTATTTTTACACTCCTAACGCATCAGTTCCCTGTTCGTCTATTTTATTTCCATTATTCTCGCTTCCACCCATATCCTAACCCTCCATTTTTTGTTTGACCATCCATCTAACCATCGATGGTGTAGCTTCATTTTACTTGGCTTAAGTGACTAAGTAGTTTACAAGTAGACGCGGTTCTGTTTAGCTTCTACAAGTTAGGAATCAGTGACGGATTAATACGAGATGCCAGAAAAGTGTGAGTGAAGAAGAAGGCAAGTGGGCGGAAAGCATCAGCAAAGAGGCCGCCAAGTAGGATATCGCCAAAGATTTGTATCGGAGGTGATGTCAGCATCATCCTGCTTAAGCGTATTTTATCGAATCCTTCTTTGATTCACCTGTAGATGGTAATTAATCATCTCTGCATCACTGTCAATGTCCCGAGGTTGTACAAAATGAAGAAGTGGAGACCAGCACTCACGAATTGAGTTAAATATGAACTACCGGAAGGTCACTCCCCGCAAAAATGGCAGCTGTTACTCGATCGCATAGTTAAAATGCGTCGATTCTTGCGCAGCCGAGAGCCAGATGGAGAAACACTTAAAGTGGACAAAATAGCACTGTCAACTCTGAAGGGGTCGGTGGATTAGCAATTCGGCTACTATGAGAGCTATCAAACAAATGCTTCCTTTTCTGCCTCTGGAGGAATCGGATGCCGCGATATTTGTTTGCTCCAACTAGAGAAGCCCATTTAGTCGTTGGCAGCAACTATTTTTAAAGAAAACTGGACAGATGTTTTGGAAGCACCTTTAATTGTAGCCATTTTGAGCCATTCAAGACTACTTTTTGACCTTAGTAAGGGAAGGTGGGACTTTAGTACTTTTTGGCTCTTTTTTAACCTCATCCCTCTTTCCTGCGCATGGTGTTTGGTCAAAAATGTGGTCGTATCGCCTTCCCGAGCCTGAAGCAAATTCCAGCAGGGTGGAAGTTGGAATGACAAGGAGATGATGAAGGATGAATAGAAGACCGGAGGTGAGGAGAAGATGAAGCGAAGGGAGACACTGGTGAATAAACAAATAGCAGAAACGAGGATGCGAAGAGGGATGAGCAATATAAGAACATCTCTGGTGGTTTGTCTTGCAATTGACCTCTTCAAATCTGACACGTGTAAATCGATTAGTAGCACGTGTCACGTGGTGTAACTTATTGCCGTCTGTTGTGAGCTTTGGACAGCGTCGCTTGTGGATGGTTTTGTGCGATCAAGCATCACTTCACTGTGTGCTTTTCTACCTTGGCTGGTTTTCACGTATCATTGCAAATGCAAAGGTTGCTAAAGAGAATGGGAAGGATCACCGACACTACTTCTCTCTAATTAAGCGTGCTACCTTGACTCCTAGTGTCTCCTTATTAAAGGACGTCCCTAGGAAATATGAGAACAGTAAAAGCAGTGTGAGATATAAAACGAGTAGAGGAATTGGCGACTCACTACCGACGATTGCTATTGAGTTAGCGAAGGTGCGTTTTGGGCCAATTGTTGTCTTACACTAGGAAGGAGAATAGCAGTGATTGCACCTCCCCGGTGGAGCAGAAGCAACATGCTTTTTTAGCTAAAAAACACGAAAAGTTAGTTGGAAGAATGGCAAAGACGGGAAGTTTTGGCAAAGGGGAGTGGAGGAAGGGATGGGAGTAGTCATTGTCAGATGCGTCCGTGTAATGCCATGACGCTGTGTTTCTTACCCTCTTCCTTCTTTATTCCATAGGCTCCAGAGTTCCTTCATCTACCTGGCATGCATTGTAGTGATGCATGTAGGAATCGGCTTTGTAGAAGTGATATGGGTTTTGATCAATCGGCACACTTGAAGACGCAACCCATAGTGTTATCGTGATAGGTGAATTGAACTAGGGTAGCGGGTGTGACAATGCTGAATGAACGCATGCAAATGAGGTTAGTGAAAAAAGGTTAAGGTAGGCTGAGGGTGTAATGACCCCTGACTTCTATCATTTCCACCTATTTTAGCCCCTTGACGCGTTTGGGATGGCAGGACGGAAAGTTGGGGGCTACAAAGGGAGTGAGGAAGTGGTGGTGGAGGTGGTTGATGAGAAGTAGACCAAGAGTGAGTAGATGACGAAATAGGACTGAGGTGCTGACGAAGTGCAGGATGGTGGAAACGACGGTTAGGTGGAAAGGCAAGATGAGTGGTAGAAGGCGATGGAGAGCGTATGTGAGCATGTGTGGTGTTTAGTTGAATGATTAGCTTTTTCCGACCCAATCGGTGGCGCGTGTCGCGTGGTGGATTCATAGAAGCAGACACAACTTGCCTTTGTGTTTCTTCACTTTGGTTAAATTTCGTGCATCACAGGGCATATGAAGAAGACGGAAAATGGCAAGTAAGTCCGTTAACACTAGTGTTCTTCAACCGAAACAAAATGCCAGTGTTTGCTTTCTATAATTGATATTGCATTAAATTCTGATGCCTTTGCGGCATCTTGGGACTTCTCTTTCCCACCACGAAGTGCCTACTTCAATTTGAAAAGAAAGGAGCAGCAAGTAGGGAATCTATGTTGGAGAAAGTGGGTGGACGGATGGATGGGCTATTGAATAATGTAAAAACAGAAGCAAAATTAACTAGGCAAGCCGCATTTCTTGTAGCCTCTTAACGATACGAGTAAAATTGCCGTTTCTTTGCTGGTGGGCTCTGCCAGGTTTCACTGAAAGCCTCTGTAAAGCACGCTGATGGAAGTGCAATGTGAATACCATGCAAAAGGACGTCCTCAGCGGTAGCATAAACGGCGCCATCGACGCCACTGCCGAAAAGCGACTATCTTGACCAATGCAAGCGTGCATGGGACTGTCTTGCCCACTACCTTGCTACTAGGAAACCACTCAGTGGCACTGCTATCTTCACATCTCCCAATTGCCAACACTTTCTGTTTCTCTAGTGGAGTGCCATTTGGCATTTCTACCGCTTATAACGTGGACCCCACGTCAAGTGCTATTAGCGTTTAAGAAGAACTGGGAGACGTGAAGCAGAGAAAGTGTTGGTTGGGACTGAAAAGCTGGTGCACCTACGGATTGTTTACAATGCCGCCTTTGTCTTTTGAGCCTCAGCATATGCTCTCGTCTTAATGATTGGTATGCATGTTGGTAGAGCAGCGGCCTCCATCGCTTCTTTTGGCACTCACGACGGATGGTCGGTGATCAGCCTGGCTGCCTGATCCTTAGCCGATAGGGAAAGGAGGGATTCATGCGCCACTCTTAAGAGGTGATGCAACAGGATAGTCACTGCATGCAGGTGGGCATATCAATGTGACACCTTCGATGGAACCCAACAACAGGCTCATTAAAATCCAAACCTGCATGGCTACTCAATGAGTTTCTCGCATTTAATAGCAGAAGCATACACCCTGACGATAAGCCATAAAGTGCACATTCACCTATCTCGAATACATCGCTGTCACTAACATACCACTTTTATTCAGCTGGCGTCAGAGCACACGACGCCGCCAACGCCTTTGCTGCGAACGTTACTTCAGGAATGCTTGGCCATTGTTAGCAAACTCAACCACTAGGCCTCAACATTCACTTTCACACTCTCCATGCCAAGTTCAGCAAAAACGCACAGCACCATATTTTTAATCATTTGGATTGTTAGGAGAAAGTGTCAGACCTTTAAAGTTTTGGCTTTGTTGTCTATCCAGGTCTGGCGTGGTTTCCTCGATCTTTTCTCCACGAATTCTCATCACATGAAGCGCCTTTCCACCGCCTAATCCACTTTGTTTCAAACCTGTTAAATGTCTTGCTTTCTTTCTCATTCATCAACTATTGGCTCACCTTATGTGTGGGTGGAGGTTTGGCTTCAATCACACCATTTAATTGAGTGGAAAATTGTCCACTGAAGTCTCCTTTTTCACGGAGCAATTATACTTAAAGCAGAGGCGAGTCAAATGCAAGCGCTCGTGTCATCAAAAATTGATCAAACCGGTCTATTCTCCAAGGATAACGCAAACAAAGTTGTCAATCGCAATGCAGAATCGCCAAATATCAAAAGGCCTACCTTCATCACATGTTGTCCTCAATGCGAAGTGGAAACAGTGTTCCCGGGGGGCCATCCCTTAGGTTCGCAATTGCGAATCTATCAGCATCTAATGTCTTCAAACCTCATAATAATGCTGCTTCGTTTACTGGACTCTAAGCACACAACGAACATCTTGCACCTCTTTTGCGTGTGCGTTACA